>VDFB02170085.1:0-17204 GCA_007258455.2 Sequoia sempervirens | reverse complement strand
CTTAGGAAAATTAGTAAAAAAAAAAAAATTCATTAAAAAAATTATCAGAAAAATTGTGCACCAACTAGATATTGTTAGCTAACTTCTAACTGTAGCAATTTTAAAAATACTAAAAAAAAGGTCACCGTGCTCAGGTCATACAAGAGTTGCTATGTTATGTTTTTTTGACAAAAACAACACCAATTTGTGTACATCCCTTGTTGAACCCCTTAATCTCAACCATTTTCAAAATAAATTAGTAGTTTAGAAAGTAGACTCAGAGCACTTCAATTGTTGTTTTTGTTCCATCTCAAAATTTTGAGTGTAACTATCCTCAATTTCACATCCAAGGTCGCAAGATTTCCTGATTTAAAAAAGTGGCCACTTAAGCCCCCTTTTGGGAACCATCTTGGTGCACTTACCCAAGGTATAAAAAAATGTCACAAACCACTAGTTTGCATCATCTTCAAATTCCTCACAGTTTAGCCGCTATAGGTGCCCGAAAGTGAAGATTTAGTTAGAAAAATTATTTCAGTGTCTAGTTTGGCGAAAAATTGTAAACCAGTATTGTGGGATCACCCTTTCTAAAACAAGAAGATCAATTTGCATTTTATTTGCTGCATCACATATAGCATCTTTTGGATCTCCTATCTCCACCATAGTCTCAACACTCACATTCTTTTGAGTGCATATCTCTTTAGCATGGGAAAGCAGTGCTTTAGAAAATTGCTTCTATTGATTCAAGAGTACTTCAATTAATTTTGGAGGTGTAACACCCATTGTTCCAATGCTACTGATGGTGATGAATGGATGTACATGCAAAAAAATGAGAGAAATATCTTTCCCATAGAGCTGTAGATTGTTTAAATCTCATTCCAATGCATAATGACTAAACTCATTCTCATCCATTGCCACCATTATTTTCTTAAATTCTACCATCACTTTTGTTCAACTATCATACATTTGTTCCCATAGTAATCATCAAATATATAGGTAGGATTGATCAAACATATAGTTAGGATTGATTGATTGTTGGAAAAGAATCCGTTCAACCAATGGCCACAGTGAAATCAACTAAAGAACAGAGCCACATCCATAGAAATAGTTGGTAGCATAGAACACAAAATACCTGATATTGGTTATGATAAACACACTTCCACAATAGATTGGGGAATATGAAATTTTTAAATTTTTTATTTTTGGAATGACAATAGTGAACAAAATGATGTGTAAAACAATGACAAGAATAAACATGGTGGAGAGAAATAGAAGAAATGCAGATGGATGATGAAGTCAAAAGGGTTTTGGACATGTTCCGGTATTGACATGGTGTGTTGGTTTAAAGGTAGCATTATTTTTCTTGCCACAAAGGTTGAAACCCCATTAGGGTGGTATTGTTGAATGGTTGTATTCTAGTTCATAGCTTTGGTTCAAAAGCGTGTACCCCTTAAATAAAAAAATGGTTTTGCACATGGTTTACATTGCTCACCTATTGACGAATGCAAGAGTGGTAGGAAAAAAATGCAGTTGCAGTACCATTATAAACACCATTGTGAGGAAGAAAAAAATGAATGGATGACAACAAGAGAGAGGTACAAGAAGAAACCTGCTTTGATACCATATTGAAATGAGAGAGAAAAAATGAGATTGCTCTGGAATCAAAATTCAGTCATTCACATTACTCAACAAACTATTACATAGAATTGGCTTTAAAGAGCCATTATCCCTATGAAACTAATTACAGGAATATAATTGCCAAATTTTTATTTATTAAATTAACAATAGCTTGTTAATTAATTAATTTAACTATTTTATTTAACTATTTATGTCATGCACTAAATTCTAACATGATCACATTTACTTAGATGCCACTACTATTCAAAAATAGGATACAAGGCCATTACTGCCTGAGACTAGTGCAATATGTTTCTTTTGCAGTTGCAAAGCCTATCCATAACCATAAAAGCCCAAACGGAGGACTTTTCCAAGATGCTCTACACTAAATTTTTTTCTAGTGCAATATAATGGAATATAACTGAGCATTAAGTGTGATCTTAAACATCAAATGGAAAAATATACATAGTGAATCTATAAGCAATATTGAGTTTTAATATTAACTGTGTAATACCTAAGTATATAATCCTCTTTCATATAAATGAAAAACTATTCGTAAAGTCTAATTATCACTTCTAAAAAATTCTAATAAAATTAACCAAACTACATAAATAGCCAAGTATAACTAGATTTTGAAAACCCTAAATCATGTCAATAATACACATTTATTAGAAAGCGTAATATCAAACCAAAAGTAGTATATTATTGGACATGACCAAAAATTGTGTATTATTAGACATAAATGTTTTTAAATAAATAATTTAATTCTAGATCTCTCTAGTCTTAAAAAAAAAAGCATGAATAAGTAGCCCTGCTTACATGTAAGTATTAATATTTTAAAAACACACAAAGCGTATATATGATAGAAATATAATAGAGAGGCACAATGAGACTAAGGCTTTTGACAGAAGATGACTTTCATAATACTAAAAAAAAAAAAATCTTTTATAGAGTTTGGGGAAAACTTGGTGATGAGTTATTAGGTGAATAAGTTATCGTTGTTTTTGGTTTGTGAGTACTCGCAAGTTCTATGAGTCATTATAGCTCGTTTTTCATATAACATTGTATTCTTCATTTCTATCATTTTCAATGGTAATTATATAGATGTTCTTCACTCTGGTAAGTCAAATATTTCAAAGGTAGTGGACTTTTACACCTTAGATGATTTGATGTAATCATAGCCAAGGGGTTCAAAGGATTGTCCAACCATGCAAGAAACATGAATAAACACATATCAAACAACAATCCACAAGAAAATAATACAAGATATACCTTAGGAAAACCTTCAATGAGGGAATAAACTGACCTCCAAAAGATTTATTATTATATTGATCTCATAAACATGATTACAAGTAATATCCTATTTTTTTTTTTAAAGTGTAACAAACCATAGATCATAATAATAGTTTACACAATCAAACATAAAAATGAAATCAACCTAGAACTTGTAGAACCTGATAGTTTATTATATAATTCAATTATTATGTTTAGAATATAGCTCAAAAAAGTCCAAATCCATCTTCTTTAACAACTACTAATTTATCTTTAAGTCTACAATGATCCACTTTTTAATGAAATGCCTCTGAAACATCTCTAAATCTACCTAATATCCACCTTAGAATGCCATGACCTTCGACTAGTTGAAAGGATATTATTATTCAAACTGTAATTAATCAAATTTGCACAATGGTGATCTTCATGTGAAATCACTAGATAAGGAATTATAGGTTTTCATCCTCCGATTCCAAACCTAGAGGGTTTTTTCACTCAAGTTAATTGAACCATATAGCTCCATGCTTCACAAGGAGTAGAAATTATATAATAAATGTTTTTGTAACACCCCTCCATTTTGCGTTCTGGCTGGACAGTGTGTCCTTGGTTGCTTTGATGTGATTTTTGGCTATTGAGATGATGTATCATGTGTGCGATGTAAACATTATATTTTGATGTGATGTTATTTATTCTAATGTTATCTTTATGGCATGTTTTGGATTAATTTAGCAAATAATCGATTTAATGATGTTTTATGCTTGTGATCATATCATTGATGTTAGATGTGTCAGTTAGTGATATTGTATTGGTAAAGGGGACGGTATTGTATCACTCGCATGCGAGTGCCCTACGATTCTGAGATTTCCCCTTCACGGTGTGTTTGATCATATTATATATATATATGCATGTTCGATGTAATCTTTGTTGCAGGTTGACAGGTACATGACATCGACTCCACTTGGTTCACAGGTCTGAGCGTGTCCCTTTTCCAACGGAAAACGATTGGGAGATAATAGCTAGGTTTTCTGTGTTGTGACATCACCCTAGCCATAGTGTGTTGTTGGATTGTTAGTTGGGATAAGTTATTTTCTTTGTTGCCTCTTCTCTCCTTACTTGCGTATTTAAATTTGCAAGAAAAATGGTGTTTGTTTTATTTAATTTCATTGTCAAAATAAATAAAGGAGTGCTCATTAATTGATTAGTTAGTTTAATTCAATCAATAAATAATCTAATCATGGATTAGATTTATTTGTTGATAAATTAAATTAAAATGTTGTGTTAGCATTATTAAATTTTGAGATCAAATCAAAATAGAAATTGCCTTGCATTCCTTTTTGAAATAAAATTAAAAATGATTTTAAATGTAGATGGGTAAATTCAATTTTGTGGAAAAAGGAAAATGTAATTATCTTTTGGTTGCAAAATAGAACTTTGTTTTAAATAAATATTATGCAAATTCAATGGAAAATGGAAATTGTTTTATTAAATTGCAAAAATAAAATATCTAGTTTAGCAATAAATTTTGGTGGGTGAGTTCAAAATTAGGGGTTTGACAAATTTGGAGAACGGATTGCATAAGGTAATTGTGTTTTATTTTGAATTTTGAATTTGCAATTTTGGAGAGCAAACTTAGATTGAAATTCTTGGAAGAAATTGGGAAGAAAAGGATTGAAGAATTGGTAAAGCTGAATTGCAAAGCAAAGGAAAAAACCTCCATTGAAAGACTTCAAGCTTGGAGAAAGAAATCAGGTTCTCTTTGTTCTTGCTTGTTTCTTTTTGAAAATAGATTAAATCTTCATTATGTCATTTGGAAATCTTGAAATATTGATCAAATCCAATGAATTCCATGAGAAATTGTTTTGAAAGATTGCAAACTTGTTGAAATTTGGAAATGAAAACCAAACTAGAATCAAACCATGTAAAATAGAATGAAACCAAAAGATTTAACATTTCAAACTGGAATTTTAAACGATGTTGTTGTGCTTCCTTTTTCTGTTGTTGATTTGCCCAATTTGAATTGGAAATGGATTGTAGTTTTTATAAATTTAGGTATATATTTTGGCTTGTAAAGCCTTGGAATTCTTCTTTTTAAAATATATATTTATTTTGTCCCTATATTGAATATTTTGCATTTTGGAAATGCATAGAGGGACTGTGTTTTTGTTTTTAGAATTTTTTTTATAAAACAAAAAAAAATTTATGCTTTGATTTTGGTATTGTGGGGTGGGGAAGCCAACCCCCACCACCACCGCCGCCGCGGCTGCCGCCCGCAGGGAGGCGGCGCTATGTGCAAACACATAGCCACCACCGCTCACAGGGAGGCGACACTATGTGCAAACACACAGCCACCGCCGCCTGTGGGAGGCGGGCGCTGTGTGCTTTGCACACAGCCACCGCCGCCCACAGGGAGGCGGCACTGTGTGCTTTGCACATAGGTGCCGCCACCCATGGGGAGGTAGGGCCTGCGTGCCCTAGGGTTCACCCTAAAAGTTTTTAAAACTTACTTTATTTTATTTTGTTTTTAAATTGTTATTTCTCATTATATTATATTAAATATAATATATGTAATATATATATTATTATATATAAAATATAATATTATATGTATATATAATATTTAATATTATTTATATAATAAAATATTGCATATATATAATATTCAATATTATATAATTTGAGTTTTAAATGAATATCTTGTTTTTTATTTTTTAAATATACATATTATTTATATAATTTAAATAATATGGGTTATGGTGAGTTGTAAAATAATCATTTAAGGATTATTTAATTATAATGTTTGGAAAATATAATTGTTTTATTTAAAAATTTGTTTTTATGACAATTTTATATAAATCGGAAAATGTTGAGTTTTAGAATGGACTTTAGTGGTTCATATTTAAATGATAATTTAGATATCCTTTACAGGAAGGTTAAAATGATGTTTTCATTATTATAGTTGAAATGAAATTGATGTATGATTAAACGTTATTTATTTAAGAAAATATTGATTTTAAATTAATTGGTAGGATTAAGTAAATGACTATTTTTTTTTAAGGATTGTTTAATCCTTATTTATAATTGAGTAATTAGAATTAAAATATTAAACTTAAAGTTCCCAATGGCATCAAGTAATTTGTTTTATTTTGTGTACAAGCAAATAATGCTAATTATTTAAATTGAATTCTTGTACTATGTCATTGCTTGACTTGGGTTTAGGAAACTCAAACGTTAGCTTGTTTGAATTGTCTGAAGTGGTTGCTAGCCATGTTTGACCTTCTTGATGTTGTGCAATGGAGTAGATGTCTTGAAGTCTTCCAGATAGGGTTTCAATTAATTATATGGGTAGTCGTCATGATAGTCAACCTTTGGATTGTCTTGGGATTTGTGCCTCCTTGGGAAGGAGTGATTTTATATCTTCGTTTCCTCCAGTGCTTGGAGAGGGTTTGACCTGTGTTTCCTCCAATGGTTGGAGAGGGTTTTGACCTTTGTAGCCTCCAGTGGTTGGAAAGGGTTTTGTACTTTTGTTTCCTCTTATGTTTGGAGTGAGTTCCTTTATTTGTTGCCTCCTTGGTTTGGAGAGGTCGTCTTATCTAGTTACCCTTTGGTTGTGGTCTTTGTACCATATGTGTTGTTGATAGGAGAGTGGCTCTATGTGGGGGTCCGACACACAAAGGGGTGCCAGGGTAACTCACTTAGGGTTTAAGTAAGTGATAACTTAAAAAGAATTAATGAAAAACTCTCAGACTAATTAAGATAATTAATTCCTCTCTCATAGCTCATTCACTTTTAAGGTTTGAGATGAGACAAGAAGCACAGTTGGTATGAGGGTCTGACGACTGGTAGAGTTGAGCCTGGATAGCCCAAGATGTGGGTTCGGTTGCCTTAGACAGTTGAGCCAGGGTAACTCATAACAATTGTCGTGTGACACTCTTGCTATGTCAACCAAGTCAGTTGTTGTACTGCGTAAAAGATCTTTGTTCTCTGGAAGCACTGTAACTTTGTGTTAAGTAATTTTGTGGTTGTAGTTGTTTCAGTTTAGTTTATACTTTAACCTATGTCTAGTGGTAGATGGTCTTGTGTTGGATTCTTGGTTACTATCTCCTAGCATAGGGGGTGAGCCTTTGGGTATCACATGGTTGGGTGGAACGTGCACCTTAATCCGTTGGTTTTCTTCTTGTTCGTGTGGACGATATTTCTAGTTGGAGAGCTCGTGCGATCCAATTTCTTGTCTTGCTCATTCTTTCAGTTGTTATTGCATTTAATTACCCCTCATTTGTTATCGAGGTGGAATTTGTAATATGTAATCATGCTTATTGGATTTATCTCATTCGGGGAATGAGTGTTGTAATTATGTTGTAAATTATATTAGTGGAATCAAGTGGTATTTCTTACTCTTTGTCATAAATTATTATGTATGGAATGTATGTGAACTTATTGGTTAAGTAATTAAATGTTATTGATTTAATTCATGTTTCTTGGTTGGGTTTAAGTAACTCAGTCTCGTATCCTTAGGGGTTGTTGGCAATTGGTTAAGTGAACTTGCATGTTAAATATTCTTAATTGTTCTTGTTTATAATTTTTTTTTTTTGTTCATTTGTGTGGTAAATTGCAACTTCCCCTAGGGTTGCGTGGCGGGGCGTTACAGTTTTCTTAATGGTGCTTTGTTTGCTCACTTGGTCTCTCTTTAATACCTTTTTCTTCAAATAAACACAACTCTTCACATGTCTCTTGATATTATTGAAAATAAACTTTAACTTTAATTTTAGTTTACTATTACTTAACCCTTCATTAAAGAAATTGTAGGAATATGGCCAAATTCCATGATCTTGTTGGAATCCTTTTTATTATATATTGATCATAAATTTGATTGTCTAATGAGTGATACGATCTCAAACAACTTACTACAATTTGAAATGATTGTTGAAATTACTGAATTGAATGAGAATATCTAGTTCTTCATGCTCTTGATATAAAAATGCTATTATACCATGTTTGGTGTCCTTTGATTAATAAAATTCAATTATATTTATAATATTATTTAATCCTTTATGAAATTACATTCTCTCCTTGTATAGAGGACATGTACTTCAAGTCATTTTCTCCTAACTACTTGGCGTACTCCCTCAAGGCCTTAAGATTGATACTGTTATCCTTGGTTGCATATATGAAATATCCAAACACATCCAGCATTGCATTAATTTGCATGTTTGAACTTAACATTCACATTGAGTGCTATGTATACATTTATTTTCCATATCATGCTCATAAGTTGTGGATGTCAATGTTATTAATAACAACCTATCATGTATCTTATGTGGACACAATTTACATTTGTAGATTTGACATTACAATCCACCCTTCCCAAGATTGCTTTTTCTTAAGCACTTGCAAATTAAGGTGCTCAATATTTTTTTCTCCACTTGACTAAATCTTTCTAAATTGACTAAGATCCCAAATAAATCTTAGATATTTGTGCGTTCATCCATTCAATGTGCTTGAACAAAAGATACTTTCAAATTGCCTCTTTAATTTTATAAATCTTTCACAAAGTTTTTGAATTATTCTGAAAATCTTGTTTTGCTCCAACTCATTTCCACTATGCCACCATAGTGTGAATTGTTCAATTTGAGCAAAGAATCTTTATAGATATGAATGGCTAATTATAGGTAGACACTCCCATACTTCTTGTTGTTGTAATCAAGTTGGTTTTCCCATTAGGAAGTCCCTTAAGTGTTACCTCCCTTCAAAATGGAACTTAAATTCCAAAGTTCAGAATTTTTGAGTAATTTCCCAAAGGAGCACAACCATTAAATACCTAAAACTAAGTTTCTCCTAAACCAACAATATAAAAAGCCATCACAAACTTTATTCTCCACTATGAGTATGTTCAGTTGATTAATTTTTTGTTTTCCTTTCTCAACTATAAAATATTCATTAATGTATTTATGAGTAGCTCCACTATCAAGGAGTACTTAAATTTTTCTTCCACATAGAGTCCCTTGAAATTTGAAAGGATGACATCTTGGTGCTACCAGAGAGAAGCAAGTTTTCCCACACTATTTGAATGTGGTTTAGGTTCCTCTTTTTCTTCATCCTCATCAAAAAATAACTCAATATATAATGAATTTTACCCTTGCGCATACATCAATGATTAGGTTCCCAAGGTTATCTTTGATTAAAAAAATATCTTCCTCTTGAAATCATTCTTGATCTCATCTTCTATCTTTGTATTTGGTGGTATGTTCTTCTGCATTTGTGCATAAGACCCTTCTGTGAAACTTCCTTTGATTGGTCCAAAGATGGAATCTTTGTGTGAAATTTAGACTTGGGAATTGTAGTCTCCAAAGATAGGGCTCTTTTAATAGTTTTCTATAGATAAAATGGATTAATGCCTTAATCAAACCCTTGAGAGGTTTGGTTAACCATTATATGAAAAGTACAATTAATATTCTTTATGTTACACTAGGCAACATTAGATACAATTTTTGGAATTCCTCCACATTTTCTTCTACTATTACTCTCTTGCTTCAATTAGGCCTAATCTCTAAAATGAACTTTAGGATCTTTTCTAACAAATATTTCAATCAACCTTTTGCAAAATTCACATTTGTTTCAATGAAACTATGACCTTGGGTAGCCAACTCACAATACCACCATTTGTGTGTTGTGCTTTCCAAGTGTAAGGTGGCAAATTTGATGGTGTCATCCTTAGTCATAGGTTTCAAAGATAGATGTGTCTAACTTTTGCACCTATGTGCATGCATAGTACGCTTATTAGAATAGTCAAAAGTGGAAAGTGTTAAGTTACCCAAAGCTTTCTTATGATCAATCTGCCTTGGTTGAAACCTAGGATTGATTCTTGATCCAATTTTATCTCTCTTTAGATTAATATAATTCATGATCTAGTCACTTCTTCTTGAATCTCTTGAGGGAGATTTCTATACTATGCATAACATGTGGTAATATCCTCTTGTATTGAACTTTGTGCTTCACCATTATGAACTTATTCTTCCCTCTGAATGAAAGTAAGATGAAGAGGTCTATCAAAAAAACCAACCCTGATTCTCTATGTGCAACTTTTCTACTTCTTATTTTTATTGACTCTAAATGAACTTGTCTCACTATTTTGAATGTTGAAATTCCTTGAAATATTCTATGTTCCTTTGTTGTTAGGCATCATATGTAACATTTGTCCCATCATATCTAACACAAGTTCAAACTTACTTTCAAACTTATTTGCAATATGTTTTGAAGCTTTCTTCTCTTTTTTCATGCTAACTTCTCTCTTTCCATGTTTACTTCTATAGCCTCAAATTACAAAGGAGTTTATGTTTCTTGGTTCTTAGGAAATTGATGTTGAGTTTTTCCAAGTTCCCTTTGATGATACTTGTTGGCCCCATCATTTGACAACATAAGAAAGAAATCTCACAAGATGAAAATATCTAGCTTTGATACCAAATCGTAATATCTTGTTTAGTTTTTAAAAATATAATAAGCCCTAACTCGCAATAATAGTTTGTGCAATTAAACATAATATGAAATTGAACCAAAATTTGTAGTTTAATAGTTAATTTTTTAATTGATATATATAATGTTTGGAATACAACTCACAAAAGCTCAAATCTATCTTTTACAATGGCTACTAATTTATCTTTGTAGTGATCTACTTCTTAATGAAATTCCTTTGAAACATCTCCAAATCTATACCTAATGTACACCTTAGAATGCCATTATTTGCTACTAGTTGAAAGTATTTTTCAATTCAAATTTCAATTAATAGAATTTTTCCAATGGTGATCTTTGTATCAAATCACTTTGAGGAATTGTAGGTTTTAGTCCTCTAATTCCAAACCTAGAGGGACTTTGTCTTTAGGTTGATTAAATTGTACTTCCATGCTCCACAAGGAGTAGAAATTAGATAAAAAAAATTATGATGCTCCTCATCCTTGCTTGGTCTCTCTTAAATACTTTTTTCCTCCAATAGATAAAACTTTGTACATGCATCTTGATATTATTAAAAATAAACTTTAATTATAATTTCAATTTATCATTACTTAACTCTTCCTTAAAGGTATCATAGGCTTATGAACACATTCCATGACCTTGTTGGGATCATTTTTATTATATATATTAATCATAGATTTGATTATCTCATGAGCAATAGGATCTCAAATTGTTTACTGTAATTTGTAGCAATTGTTGAGATTGTTGGGTTGATTGAGGATTTTGGGTTCTTCATGCTCTTGATAGAACAATGTTATTATGCCATGTCTAGTAGCTCTTGATTTATAAAATATTTATAATTTGTAATATTATTTAATCCTTGTTAAAATTGTATTCTCTCAATGTATAGAGGACCCACCACGTATATTTCCAAGTGCTTAATGTAATGGATTACTCTAAATATTTTTCTCCAAAGTGTTGGATGTACTCCCTTAAGGTCTTAATATTTACAATATTATCCTTGGATGCATATGTAATGTCCAAATAGATCCAACCTTACATTAATTTGTATGCCTAAACTTAAAATTCAGGCTAAGTATTGTGTATACATTTTAATTACCTATGATGCTCATAGGTCATGGATGTAATTATATTAGCAGTGACCTAGTATGTATCTTGTGTTGACATAGTTTACATATGAAGAGGGAACATTAAATTTCAATCTACTCAATGGCTTCTCACACACACTAACACATAACTTGGAAATACCACTTCTTGAATTACCACATGGGCTACATTCAAATACAAAATAACACCACAAGATCCTCACGTGATCTCCCCACATGATTGCATTTTGTATCATACTCCTTATCACCTAGCTCAACCTCTTAGTCCTCTCTCCCTCACTATTGTACATACTTGTTACACCTTTTCTCTCGCAATCTTTCCACTTACTTATAAATGGCTTGAAACCACATATATATGTTTCCCTAACTTCCCACATGATATGACTTTTAGTTTGGTCAAGTCACAAATTTGACCCTATCTGGGTCTGTAGTGTCCTCATACTCAAAATTCTCTTCTAGATCAATGATCCAATCTATCACGTTCTTGGGATCCAAAATACTTCAAAATTTCTACTTTAGTCCCTACTTACTAATATTGGAAATGGCCTTCAAAGTTCACTCCTCTTCCTCTTTGCTTCCAACTAATTCCATAGGATATTCTCTTGATCATACTCCTCAACCCTAGGTTTAGAGTTCCTTTGGTGTTCTCGTTCCAACAGATCCATCCAATTCTCCATCACCTTCAACATGGCATACATCTTGTCCATCCTTCTTGCAATATTTAGGATTCCTTTCCCTCTCTTTGACAACATCTTGACAACCTCTCTTGGTTGACACACTATTCATAGTCACCCTCTTGCAAATTGTCTTATGATCAATATTTTATTTACAAGCCCCTTGTAGATTGCGTTAGCTCACAAAACTTATTTAATTCCTATAAAGTATCAATAACCACAGTTCACTTCCTCATATTTAACTTATGCCTCAACTTACACAAACACTCTCCACCTATTTTGACAAATTCATTCTAAAAAAACACATTGACTAGGTGCACTCACATCCACACCAATACTCCTACACTAATCCACGATCAACCTTTCTTTGATACCATTTGATGTAGTCACAACCAAAGGGTCCAAAGAAGGATTGTCAAATTGTCCAGCCCACACCAATAAACATACATGAAACAACAATCCACAACAAAATAACACAAGATATACCCTAGGAAAACCCTTGATAGTGAGGGGAAAACCTAGTCTTTGAAAGATTTGTTATTACATTAATCTCACAAACATGACTACAATTTATTGTAATAGATTCACACACAAAAATACATAGCTTGGAAACACCACTTTCAAACTTGTTTCATGGGCTACATTCAAATACAAAATAAGAACATAGGATCCTCACACAATCTACTCAAATGATTGCACTCACATCATAATCTTTGTTGCCTAACTCAGCCTCTTAGTCTTCATTCCCTTATTGTTGTACTTGTTACACCTTCTCTCGCTCTCTCTCTTAATCTCTTTGCTTACTTACAAATGATTTGAAACCACATATATACCTTTCGCCAGCTTCTCACATGATCTACATTGGTATGAAGGTGGTGCAAAACCAAAAACCACATGAAACATGTCACCAATTGAAAATAACAAACTTAAAAATTCTAGGAGTCAAAAAGTTGAGAATCTCCACATGAAACAACACACATCTTTCCGATTGTCATCACACTCTTCCCAAATATCTATCCTTTTTAGTGCAAATACAAAATAGCCTTCCACAAACCAAAATAGTTCCAATTGAACACCAATGTCAATTTGTAGATATCTATTTGCTAAATCTTAGACATAGGCTAATCCAATTCACCTCAAACTTTAATGCCAGACAAATTAATCATAGACAAAACTACTCCTAAAATTGCAACACCCAATTGCACAATGTAGTGAAATATGTAAACTTTTCCTTATCATAGACCATCAATCAACTTTCAAAAATATAATTTACCAAATGTTTTTCAACTTCTAGAGATAATGCAGATTTGTCATGATGCCCTAAGAATGCCCCTACATCATGATACATGGCATTTTTTTGGACAAAAGTTTTAAACCACTCTGACTTAGTGCTGGTTGGTGGTGTTTCTTGCTTTGTTATACTCTGTATTCAGTAGTCCAATTGTAGTTTTGCTTGATTGCTCTTTGTTGTTTGGCTGTGCTTTCTGTTCTATCTTTCTCTTTGTACAAAAATCAGGGTCCTTTTAATTCCCTACTTTTCTAATAATAAACAAAGGTTCTTATCCACGGAGATCTTCCACTTACTTACTAGGTGAGTTTTAAAAACTGAAACCAATCTATTTAAATTTTTCACATGTAATGATTCAAAGGCATTTTTGTATGAATTAAACAACAATCAAAATTTGGATTTAATGCGTCACATGATGCATTCTTTCTATTAGTAAGTACATCTGTAGTTCCCTTTTGACATTTTTCGATTAAAGGACCTTTGACAGAGCTAGAGCAATTGTTTAAAGCATTATTGTAAGTAGTAGAAGCTTCAGACAAATTAATCCAATTCTCTATCTCTTCCTGCTTGCAGGTTTCCTTTTCCTTTCTAGTTTGGAAGCTGTAGCCTGATGCCTTGCCCCTTGGTTGTGCATCTGCATGGAAGAGAAAAGGAAGTTGAATAATGCTTAAGCAGACAACTCACAAACACTCTTATTTGTTATTTAGATATCAAGAGTATTGAGGTGAAAATAAATCATCTTTATATTTTGAACATATTATTGTTGAAGATAATCTGGTTAAACTATTGTTGGTTAAGCACTACCTACTAGAAAACAAATTGGTTAAGCAAAAGCAAATTTAAGGAACTAGGCTTATGGATGTGTTTGCTAGGAATTGTGTTTGCCCCTACATTCTCTTATGCATTTTAAGCCAGTAAAATTCCTATTGTATTTCTGCTAAAATGCCTTTTTTTTTGTTTGCTAAGTTTTGTTTTAAAGCCTGGGTTTGGGTGTGTAGAGAACCGTCAAGGTTCACAGACAAGGTAGTGAGAGAAGTAAATACATGGGTTTTCGCAATCGAATTCTACTGCTTGGACACCATAATTGTGCGTGAGGCCTTTGAGGGCATTCATTCTCTTTGCTTTGTCAAAGTTCTGGTAATTACAGTTTTTGTTCATCTCTACTTTTGGGCCATTTGGAGTTTAGTTTTCATGTTTAAGCCACTACCGTAAGAATTATACAGGACTAGATGACCGACCTTGCGATCTACGAGCACTTTTAATAGGAGGGCTGGTTCATAAACTTCATAGACATTTATGTCTTAAGTAAATGTTGCCAAGTTTTCCAAGGCCCTATCAAGGGGAAGGTTGAAATTTGTTTCTGCAAAAGCCTCAAGAAAGATTTTGTCTATAAGGTTGAGGTAGGGTGTGAGCTTCTTCTTGTGTCTTCTAATATGACAAATAAGAAATTGTCTTCTTCAGGTAATTTTGTTATTAGTATTCATGTTTACTCTCTTTTGGGTAGTAAAAATGTGGCTGTAAAACTGGTTTAAGCAGCTTGGAAAATCTTCAATTTGTGTTTCTATTAGCCTTCTCTGTGCTGTCTTTTGTGTCTTGTCATTTAGCTTTCCTTGTTTAGAAATATCTGCCAAACATATCTTAGCGGATCTTTTCTGTGAATGTTTGTGTGATGAACATTTTTTTGATGATTTATCCAATAATGTTAGGTGTTTTGAGTTTACTAAGTTGTCTAGTTATTCAACATATTTTATATTTTGTAATGTTTATATAGGTATCTCTGTCACATCCCTTTCAGAAGGACCTTTTCACAGAAGGCAATAATTGGGAAAACTCCTCCCTACTGTCAATGACAACCTGAAGTTAAGGAGCTCGACACAGATGAAATGAAAAGGGGGGTTTGTGTGAAAGTGAACTTACATATTTAGGCAATTTTTTAAAATATTTTTTTAATTTTTAATTTCTTTATTATTATATATTATGCTTTTTATAATGTTAATTTATTTTCAAAACAATATTATAATCAATTAATTTTATTTATTATATTTTATATCTTTTAAGATATTTTTCTAGTAAATCTAATTTCATAATAGTTTAGTTGATTCTCACTTTATTATTATTAATTTATTTATTTAAATTTTTTTTTAACTATATTTACTTTATTATATCAAGTATCTATGACCATCAAAATATTTTTGTATACTCATTTTCTTTCTTCTCTAGAATGAATCTATTTTATTGAACCCAATATTTGTTAGAGATACAATTAAATCATATAGATCTTAGTATCTTTGTCATTATGAATAAGTAAACATTTTAGTTTTAAAAGAGAGAAATTAGTTCATCAAAATTATTTAGGACATAAATCTAATTGGATAATTTAGAAATTCTCTTTCACAAAAACTATTATAAATTTAGTTGAAAATATTTTTTAACACATTTAATAAAAATAAATAATAAAATTAAAAAATTTACATTCATCAATGACTCCTAAGAAAAAATAGACCTAACCTAATTAATCTAGATATTATGAATTCACTTGAAAATGATTTTTAACGAAATTTGTTAAAAATAAAAATATTTATTTTATTTTGAGAATTTAAAAAAAAAAAATTAAGTAAAGAGAATATTTGTGAGTATTGAAAAAATTATAATAATATTTAAGATCACATTCCATGACTCTGTGATTAAAATTTTATACATATAATTTATAATAACATTGTTTATTTATCATTTTTATTATATTTAGATGTGTTTTCTCTTTATTATCTCCTAAATCTACAATGATATTATTTATTTATTTATAATTTTTATTATATAGAATTTTAGGTTTGTTATCTTCCAAATTTATTAATAAAAAATATATTATTTTAAGTTTTTCATCTTCATTAATTTTGTCATTAACAAATCTAATATTAATAAATTTATTATTTGAATTGATAATGAACACTATTTAATTTGATAAATCTTCTTTATATATATTTTTGTCATCATCATTAATATATTAATTATATTATATCATTTGTAATTTTCTAAAAGAAATTATACGCCATTGAAAAGAATAATAAATAAAATTCTATTTAAATTTTAAAAATTAAAATTATAAATCCACCTTTTTCCAATAAAAATATAGCACAAATCATTGACATCTAAGCATTTAATATATCGATGCTTCTTCATAGACATTCTAGACACTCCTTGTGATCTCTTCCCACATTTGGAACACCATCCAACACAACCCACAAGGAATCCACCATAATTGGCTCCTCCACAAACATGTCATCAAATTTAGCTTTATAAGAGCTAGATATATAGTGTTTAATCTACCCAATGAAAGGTGGCTTATTTCCTCCATTATTGGTGCTTCCCCCACCTTATTAAAATATGTCTCAAACATCAATTTCTTCTATATGATATTTTGTATAATATAAATTATAATATTTTATATTATATTTTACATTATGTAAATTCATTTTAAAAATAATACTATAGATCCCGATGGAGATGTGTCATTCAAAAAATAGTTGATCAAAAGTTAATCTCTTTTTTCTCTCTTTCTTCCCCTTTATTTCTCTTTTTCTCTCACTCATCTCTCTCCCTCCCTCTTCATCCATCTCTCAATGATCTATCTCTATTTTGGTATTCCCCTCTCTATGTTACATGTATTTTAATAACAACAAACCAAATTGAATTAGATCTACTTTCATGGCCACTACTTGCATAAGAGTTACTTTGATATCATGAATTCATGTATAGATCATTTTTATTTTTATACATAATAATTCTTCCACTACATGTCTATCAAGACAC
>VDFB02170084.1:0-47291 GCA_007258455.2 Sequoia sempervirens | reverse complement strand
ATATATGAAAGTAGTACTCAGGACATCATGGTCTAACTCATACCATCGATGCTTGTACTCACTTTCAACATTTTAAAGGCTCAATGATGATAAAAAGCACTATAAATGGACTATTAAGGTGACAACATTTGGATATGTATATTTGCATGGTTAAATTAGATTGCATTCATGTTAGTTTTGCATCTATATTATAGATTTTCCAAGGTTGGTGAATCAATAACATGATAGAGAAATCATAAAATATTTGACTGAATAATTGTACACCATCAAGTTTTAGTACATTAATTAATCAATCCACCTATCAATCTAATCGGATCTAGTGAGACTTTGATCAAATCTCGTGAGCTACTATCATTGAACCTCGCCTATCATGAGGTCAAAAATCAATCTATTATTGATCCTCGCCTATCATGAGGTCAATCAATCAATCTATCATTGAACCTCACCTATCATGAGGTCAATCATCAAACTATCATTGAACCTCGCCTATCATGAGGTCAATCATCAATCTATTATTGCACATCGCCTATAATGAGGTCAATTAATAAAATCAACCTCTCTTATCATGAGTTTTATCAATCAAACTATAATTATTCCTCACTTATCATAAGGTTAATTATCATCAATCAATCATGAAACCTCACCTATCATGACGTTTATCATCTTCTAATCTATTAAGGTCATTAATCAATATCAAATCAAAGGCTGACACAATAAAAAATAATCAAACAAAAGGAGGCAAAGTAGGGCAACATTTAATCAACTGGTAGAATTAGTATTCTTTATCAGGAGATAAATCTTTATCAAATCATCATAAAATCATAATTTTTTGAAAATTTCTAAAAAATCAAAGAATAAAAAGATTCATTGATTTATCTCTCGAGGGCATATATCTGTATCATCTTGAAAATCAACATTTAGGGCATGTATAAAAAAAAATGTCGTCCAATACCCAGTAGCAACAATAAGTTTCCTTTGAAACAGTAATGTGTAAACACATCACTTCAAAGAGGGAGTAGCGTATACACCCTAAAATGAAAGTCTAAATAATCCTGAGTAATTAAATACAATTTATTTGATTAATTAGCATACAATTTTCATCTATTATTAAATAAATAGAAATATTTATTCTATATGGTTCACTTCTAATTCTTCTATCTTTATCATATTACTTCATCTTAATTAAGTAAATGAATTTAATACTTTGTTTTATTTAATTATCTACTTCTTCTATAATTAACACTTTTAATTCTTCTATTCTGGTATTGGCATGGTGTGATGGTTTATAGGTGGCATTGTTGTTCTTGCCACCAAGGTTCAAACCCATTGGGGTGGTATTTTTGATTGGTTGTATCCGGTTCATAGCTCACGGTCAAAAGTGTTTGCCCTTGAATAAAAAAATGTTCTATCTAAATTAAATAAACAAGTTTCATACTAATTTTATTTAATTACCACATTTCTCTAATATTTATTTAATAAACATATTTCTATAGTTTTTTTTATTAAACTAAATATTCTCTTTTGCTAAATTGAATAAATCTAAATATTCAATTAAGGCATATTTCTACACCTATTTCCTCTTTTCACTCATCATATCCACCTACCAAATTAGATATGAAATATCCAATTAATTCAACTCAGCCTTCACAAACAAATTTGGAGACAAATTATAGGAGAACTCTTTCATCTTCTTCCATTGATTCTTCGTATCCTTTGGCTGAATGTTTTTGTGGGGAGGAACAATCTCCATAATCTTCTTAGGCTTCTTCATCCTTCACCATTGAATCTTTCAAATCAAATGCAGACCCTTACCTATTGCCACATCACAAATATGTTGTTAGAAATCTATAAATACAACTTCTTTCCACAGGAAATGGATCCCAACTTTGTGTAATCTTACTTTGTAGAAATAACATTAGAGCAATCAAGAAGTCAAGCAATTAAGCAATATCAAATCATTTTAGATTATCAATCATATAACAATCATGGCTTTTTATTTAACTGCATCTTAGCAAGTACAATAGTTGTTTTATCATTCTCATGTCATTCTCAGCTACAATATCATCACCCTATCATTTATCAATTATCATATAGGATTATATTCCTGCATTTTACAATGTCTCATTCTCTAGATTGTC
The DNA here is from genome assembly GCA_007258455.2 of Sequoia sempervirens. Taxonomy (NCBI): domain Eukaryota; kingdom Viridiplantae; phylum Streptophyta; class Pinopsida; order Cupressales; family Cupressaceae; genus Sequoia; species Sequoia sempervirens. The sequence continues at coordinate 45,153 of VDFB02170084.1, read as the reverse complement.
ATTTTAATAGTCACAGTGCTTACACAATCTAAGAGCCACAGTGATTTAATAAATCTTTGGAGATAGAGAGCAATAAGATGCTTTTGAGAGATTTCCTGCTTTAATTAGATTAATTTTTGTTTAAATCTCTTGATATAATGTCTTATTGGTTGTGTTTTTTATTCATTTACACATATTTTACTCACACAATTTCTATTAATAAGTTGTCTCAGGACACTTTGCAACTATTTTTGAGGTAAGTTTTAAGTGTCCTCCACTCATCTAATTTGCACAAAGTTGATTTATTATGTTAGAGATATGCTTCATCTACATGAATCAGGTCTTAGGCTACAAATTTGAGGTCATTTTCTATTTTATTTTCATCTCCCAAATTTTTTTTTGAACTTTACCCTAGTCCACACACACTTGATAAAGGAAATTTGTAGATCTTCCATAGAATTGACACACCTAAGGGTTGAAAGTTGATTCTGTCTTGGAGGATCTCGTTTCTTGAATGAAATAGAAAATAGGTAGGTTCATTATACCCCATTTTTCCCTTTCTATTTATAGTAAGTTTGGCAAAACATTCCAAATTTAGTATAAAACCATATGTGTTTTGAACCCCCAACCCATTTTTCTATTTTTCACGTTTATTTTGACCAAATGATACATAGCCTCTTCAATTTTCACTGGCCTATTTTTGAATGTTTTCACATTATAAAACATATTATCTCACTTATCATTACATTTTCCACATATTTTATTTTTTCCAACAATCTCTTCTAGGTTAATAATTTTATAGAATAGATTTTCCAATTTACTAGTCATATCAATAAACAAATTATCATTACCATTAAATTCCTTGAACACCTCCTCCCTTATTTAATATTTGAAGGATTTATTATCCCTTTCCTTTTTATCATTCTCATCCACATCTTCCTTGGTATTTAAATCAAGGGAGAGAGATATAGTATCCTTAGGATCCTTAAGGTGGGATTCAAAATCCCCATCATCCTCAAAAAGTTCATCCTTATCACCTTGGCAATTGTAAGAGTGATCTAAGTTTGAGGTTATCTCCTACACATTCTTATCACCATCCTAAGCATCATGTTTATTAATAGGGCCTCTTCCACCTTTATCAATTTTAGAAACCTTTGAAAACTAGTTTAACTAACTCTCCCCATGATAATCCCTAGCATAAAACTTTACTATATTATTAAAATTTCCCTTAAGAGTATGCAATAGGAAGGATCTATATATATCAAGGTTATTAGAGTCATATTTAATATTAATATTTTTCTTACATTTAGAGTTAGATCCTATCCACCATTATTCTTCCTTAGAGAGAGAAAAAAAATACTTAGGTGAATCTAGATATTTCTTATTTCCTATATTACCCTTGGTTTTAGGAACAAGGGTACTAGGAATAGGGTCATATTTATCAATATCAATATCACCTCTAGTGGGAGAGTCAAAGAAACTCAAAATAAAACTAGCAGAGGAAAGTTTCCTCCTACCCTTATAGGAAAAGAGATAAAAATTCAAAGAAGCACCTTTTCCTCTAGGGTTTAGGTACGAGCTCTTAGCTATTGTTTACAAAGACTAAGAGGGAATGAAATCTTGGGGTAAGACTAAGGTTATACTAGTAAATAAAAATTATTAAACCCTATTATATTGGTAAAAACAAACCATTTTTATTATAGACATCTAAGGAAGATAGAAAAATGATGACTAACCAATATTTTTTATTTGAGATGATATAGTAAATTAAATTCATAAACATGAATTATAGAAAAATATACCTTTTGATGTAAAAAATTTGATTAGATTCCAGGTCACTATGGTCCATGATGGATGTAGGGTTGCCCTCTTGTACCTATTTTGATGTCAAACCATAGATTTATATTCCTCCAAGAAGGAATCTATAAATCCCTTCTTGATTTTCCCCAAAGTGTTACACCTTCCTACCTTAACAACTAAGGCTTGTAGCTTGACCTTATATCAGTAAAATAGATGCCACCAATGATGACCTGATGACTACTCCATGAGTTAAAAAATTGGATCATCAGATATTTTTCATAACCTTTCATGGCCTAGAAAAAAGGGGATATACCACCTACATAAAAAATTCCATATTTTTTAATTTTTCATTAGGTTGGTGCATGAAGTAGGTTCAATTCTTAGATGCTTCCCTCCCATTGTGCTCTTTCTTCTATGTACTTGATATTATTATAAGAAAGCATTAGAGAAAAACATAAAGATCAATTCTTTATTACAAAAAAAAAACTCATAGCATGATTTCTTCTAACTAAAGATCATTATGGAAATAATCCTATAGTTGTGAGCCTTGAATCCATCACTATTCCTTACAATATCACCAAGGATATAAAAATAAAAAATGTGATCTTTGCATTCATTTATATGATTTTCCCACACATACCTTCAATCAGGTTGTAAGTTCTTATGATTAATAAGGCCATGAAAAGAATCCAAATTTAATATATTGATACTATGGACACAAAAAAAGTAACCCTTATAATTTTTCTCATGTTTAGGCCCTTCTAGTAGATTTTGGCTTGATTTTTCCTAGATTTAATGTTGTAATGTGGTCAACACGTTCACATTAAGTCTTGGATTCTTGTGAATCATTAAGACTTCTAGGATGTATTGTAAAGGTGTTGTGAAGTTTTGTAACCCACTTTCACACTTTTCTAAGACCCTTTCATCATAATTCACTAAAATAAATCCTTTTTATCACTTACCAAGTGTTATTTTAAAGTGTTGTAAAGAGTTGTAACAAACTCTCATGCTTTTCTAGACTTGTCATCACTAATTCAACCCTTTCTCATGTTTAAATGTCTTGTTAATGCACTTTTTGACCATTCTTAAGTGTTTTTTGAGGATATTCCTATTAGACATCATTTAATTCCCTTTAATTCCCGAAACCCACTTAAATTACTTAAGTGGGACTAAGTCGCCAATAGGGGTGACTTATTCCTATTTAGCACAAATATCAAAATTATTTCAATTTTTTGGCAGGATTTTATTCTCTAACCCTTGAGGTCAACCTGAGATGTGTTATTTTCAAGAAATTTAGGAAAATCAAGTATAAATAAGGGTTTTTCCTCTCATTTTAACCCCCATTCATTCAAGCATTCATCCAAGAAATTAACTTAATCATTCTCAAGCATTCAAAGCACTCTAAGCATAATCAAGTCATCCATTAGAGCACTTCATTGCATATATTTAGATTTCTACATCAAGGGTTTCGTAAGTTTATGACATTACATGTTTCTATTTATCATTCTCTTTCTATTTCATTTCATGTCATAGGGTTTTGATTACCAAAGTGGGGTTTGACCAAGGCAAACCCCTATACTCTAACCCTTAACCCTTTTCCCCTCTTTGCATATGGGTTTATAGACTTTGTATGAAATTTTTCAAAGAGTTTGGTGTCATAAAGTGGTAAACAATCCATTAAAGTCAACAAAGACCTAATTCAAGCTTGGAGACATCATTCAACCCATTTTCTATAGAATCAAGATTAGACACCTGTCAAAAAAGCAAGTGCAGATTAGAATCTATAGGATCCTATCCGAAATTTCCAAAAATTTGTAGGTGGACTAATTTTCCATCTATGGAAAATCAGTCTCACTATTAGGCCTAAAAAGTGGTTTATGGTTTTTTGGATACCCATTTGGCAGATTCTTGTTCCAACATATTTTCCCTGAAACTAGACTAAGTCACCCAACTTGGTGTAAGTGTCCCAGTCAACATTCCCAATCAACTTTGTAGGATTCTAGAGCCTCTCCACATCATATTTTAGATTTTAGGTGCACCTCTCTAGTTTTGTTCAGTTATTTCATCATTTACTTGCATTCTTAGGTGCTTTTGCATATCACAGTGTGTTCTCTAGCACTTTACATTTCTTAGGTTGAGCACCATTTCCTTTTCAGTTTATCGCATTAGTGCATCATAATTAGATACATTGCATTGCATTTACATTAATCTTGAGTGTAGACATTTGCATTTTGGACCCAATTTCTCCCCTTTTAGGTGAAAAACTTAGAAGTGTTAAGAGGCAATCTTGGGTAATCCAAAATCATTGTCCACATTTTGGTGCACCCGACTTTTGAACATATTTACTTCTGATTTCAAGAGCATCCTAGGTTTACTTTTCATTAGCATTGCATTAGGTATTGCATTGTTTAAATTGCATCCTGGGGTTTTAAATATTGCATTAGTGAAAAGCTCATATAGCTTGCATTTTTGCATCATTTTTTCATTGAAAATAACAAAAAAAATATGTATTTTCATACTATAGTTGCATTTGTACATCTAAAAGACATAAAGTTGCATTCAAAATTTCTTAAAAATCACAAAAAAATCATCACTAGGACTAATTCGCCACACTGGGTGACTTAGTCCTTCTACACTTTTTGCACTATAATTTATGGCATTTTCTAGGAATTTTTTGCATTTCCACTTTCTATTATTGCATCTCTATTATAGTTTCCAAAAAAAAATTTATTAGAATTTTATTGCTCCTAGTTTGCATTTCATTTGCACCCACCCCACCTTTAGTAGCCTTTGTATGAGTGTTTTGTGCCCTACTGATAATACTTTAGTGAAAAGAAGTTCACGACCCATGGCATCCCATGATAACATACTCATTATGGACCTTGGGTTATCTTGAGCTACTAATAGTGCATTAGGTATGGACCCTACCTTTAGTAATAATGTGCCTTCCAATAATATGCAAATTGACACACAAAACGATCACATTCCACAAGATAAATTCATTAACATTCATGAGGATTTTTCACATTTGCAACAATATTTGTTTCTTGAAAACATTTCAACAACTATGATTCTTGCTATAGAAAACCTTCATCGCTTGATTGAAAGTGACGACGACTTTAAAGTTATGAAAAGAATTGTTTAAATATACAAAAAAATGCTCCTTCCACCTCTAGTACATCTCGACCACCAAACATTGTGGTTAGTCAAGGATGACTTAACACTCATCCTCCTTCCATAGTAGAATCCATACCTACCTACACCATTCCGCAAGTCACCACAACAATGCAACACGTTAGCAATGTGATTTTGTCCTCGACTATTCCTGTTAGCATTCCTAATTCTTATGTGGCATTGAATGTTCTCTCCTCGTCCACCATACCATCCATTAGCATTCCATTCACTTGTTGTACCACTACATACACTCCATCACCACTTTCCCTTCCACCTCATCCCATTTACATTGACCAGGTCTCATAACACAACTTTTCCAAATAGTCTCCTCTATGCAAAAACAAATATCCACCATCAACCAAAACTAGAACGGACCACCTACCTATTATGTTTGTAGCAGCCCATTATCTTTAGAAATCCTAAGAACACTAATGCCATAGGGAATAGAAATTCCTAGATTTGAGAAGCATGGAGGAAAGGGCGATCCTACTAATCATGTTAATTCCTACACATCATTTTGCAATGACTTTGTCCTTGATGATAAACTATTGGCCAAACTATTTCCTAGAACTTTAAAAGAAACTACCTTAGAATGGTTTTCATCCTTACCCAGTAATTCAATTAGTTCATTAAATGAACCAGTTGATGCATTCATAAGTCATTTTCAAGTGCATATGACTCTAAAGAAGATGATGGTTGATTTAATGCAATGCAAAAAAAATGCAGATGAAAAGGTAATTGATTTCATCTCACACTATTAGTCACTTTATGCCCAACTTGATGTTAAGATTCCTGATCCACATCTCCAAAAGATGTTCATTGAAAATTTTCAAATTCAAATCCAAGATAGATTAACCATGATGAAATTTCCCTCTTTCATGCACTTGTACACAACCCTTTGCGATTATCATAATTCGATTAGTAGTCATGATGCAAAGTCCTCTTCGAACCAAACTAAAAAATATAAACCTAGCACTTCAACTAATTTGCAACCATTTTGAAAACCAAACAAAGGGTTTTTACAATTCAACCCCCCTCCTCAACAATCACCTCAACCCATTAACAACCAAGTAGTAGCTATTAAAGTTGTGATACCGTACAGTTATGGAGATCCAAAATGATAGTTTACACCATTACCAGACACTCTTCACAACACAATGACTCAAATTAGACAACAAAAAATGATTTATTTACCTACTGTTAAACCACTATATCCAACTATACCTTTTCCTCCAACCTTTCAACCTAATGCTTATTGTCATATCATAGACAAAATGGACATGACACAAAACAATGTAAGCATTTTAAACACATAGTGCAAGACCTCATTGATTCTAGTTGTCTATCCATTTCAAATGTTAATGCTAAAGGAAATATGTCTATTGCCCCACCCAATCAAAATTTGAATTTTTTTACCAATCCTATGCCTAAACATAATATTTCATTTGTCAAAGCCAATGAAACTCAAAACAATGATGTGATGATTATTCATAAAGAGACTAAACAACCTGATCCTATTTCACAAACCACTTCTATTAATCCTATGGATGAAATGGTAGGAGTGATAGACATTATCCCTCGTAAGGTCCAATTGAAGAAAAATATTGATACTACTTTCTCTTATAATGATATTCTTTTGAATCCTCCCGATGGTCCTCTTTACATAGCCAGACGTATTTATGATAATCCCACTAATGGTATACTCATAGATCCCACCTGTGGCAAGAATGTGATCACTAAGGAATTTTTGTTCTTACATGAACTTTATCAATATAATTATGAAAAACCAAGAGCATGGATCAAAACAAATAATGGTTTCACCTACCCTAAGATAGGATCAATCATTCTTCCATTACAAATAGCACCTAAGACAATGGATGTTACATTCTCTATCATTCCACAATTGAATTAGTTTCGTCTACAGCTAGGCCATCCATGGCTTCACTCGATGAAAGTTGTTCCTTTAGTCATATACAAATGTTTAAAGTTTCTGCATGACAATGACATATCCACTATTCACCACAGTGTCTTTAACCCTTTGTATTCTAAAGGAAACTTCTTCTTAGAAGCCTTCTGGCCTGAGCCTATGGAGGCCATAACACCTTGCAAATATTTATTTTTCATTTCTTATCAAAAGTTTAAAAAAAGAAAAATTGCTGAATTGTCCCTCCACAACCAATCCCTATCCACTTCTGATAGCCCAATCCTTGATGAGAGAATGCTTCAACCTAAACCTAACTAAAAAATCTAGACATTTCACCTTCTTCATCCAAATTTCCATGAGATAATGAAACAAGCCCCATCACACCCCCTCACATAAAAAAAGTTTATAAAGAAAAAGGGATAGTGATTGACCCACCTCTTGGGTAAAAGCAAGAAGTTGGGTACACAAAGAGAGGAAGTTTCAGCCAAAACAAAAAAAATTGCATGAAATGTGTATGTGTTTTCAAAAAATGCATACGTGTTACGGATTAGGTACCCAAGCCTAAATCCAAATGCCTATGCATTCCACATTAGGTACATGAGCCACAAACGCGTACACATTTCAAAATGTGTAGACGTTATGAATGTGTATGCATTTTGAAATGCGTATGTGTTTCTTAGATGTATTTATTTTTTTAAATTAGTGACTGTGTATTCATTTTAACTGCAAATTTTATTCGCATCAGAGAAGAGGAGACTAAATCACATACACGTTTCAAAGGCCTTGATCAAAGAAAAATTTTACTGCCACCTCCTCCCATCGACACAACCAACCTGAGTGACCTATAGGTTAGTTGAATTCTACCTTTTTTTGCTTTATATCTTGCATTTTTGTTTTGTAATTGGTATTTAGTTTTTGTTTGTTTAGTTTGTTTTTGTTCAATATTTTATAGTTTTTAAATTGAATTTAAAAAACCAGAAACATTAACAAAACAAAGAATGTTAAATTGTAAATCGAAAACCATAAAAACTAAACCTAAATTAGACACATTTTTAAAATGTAGAAATCAAAACCCTAGAAACCCTAGGTTCCAAAAAACATAGGTCCCTAAAAACTAATTTACCCAAGTTAATCCTTGGACCTAAACCCTAAAACGTAAACCTAAAACCCTATTTACCCTAAACATAAACCTAAAACCCTAATAGTTCACATAATTTTAGAAGTATCCAGGGAATGTTACCTAGATTCGGGGCAGTTTTCATTGAGATTGAGATTGAGATAGAGGCTATGAATAATTCACATTAGGATTTTTCAGTCATTGCTACACTTCAATGACCAATTTATAAAATATCCTTATCACATTGTGTAGTGTCATAAATTAGGGCTCCTTGGAGGTTTCTTACATTTTTTATTTGACATATAGATATGTTAAAATCATGTCATCAAATCTCTAAATCTAAACCCTAAACCCCAAAGCATTCATTTTGTCATAGGACCTTAAAATGAAATTTGGTTGCCTTAGGAAACTCCACCAAATTTTATTCCCTTAAGCCATGGACCATTTTTTCCTAGGACCTTACTATACATACATCCCCTTAAGCCATCCTATCACCCTAAATCATAAATTGATGTCTTAAGGGGTCCTAATATGACATTTCTTAAGGGGATCAAACAAGTTCTCAAAATTTGGTGAATAGAGCTCAAGCTCATCTTTGTTTATTTTGTACATTGCAATTAGGTCACTAGCATATATCTATGTGTCCCTTTGAACTTGTATTCTATTAATTTTTCATTCTTATCTTTAGTATTCTTTGAAAAAAATGAATGGGATTATGAATTAATGTTAACTTGTTAAACTTATAATTTCTTCTTAACTACTTTGTCCCACTATAGAGAACTTGTGTCTCTTATCATGAAATTTGAAATTTTAGATAAATCAATTTATGTCCTCATATTTAATTAAATTCTATGTCATACTTGATTAATACATGTATTCACAATTGATATACCTTAGCTCTATAGACATACTCTTGTTGGGAAACAAGAGCTATCTCAATCAATTGTTCCATAAGAAAATGTTGCTCACTAACTTACAAGTCCATTATTCCAAGGGCCACTGAAACTTCACCCTAAGTTCCCAAAACCCTAAACCATAAAGAATTCATTTTGTCATAGGACCTTAAAATGAATTTTGGTTGCCTTAGGAAACTCCAACAAAATTTTATTCCCTGAAGCCATGGACCATTTTGTCCTAGGACCTTACTAGAATGTATAGATCCCCTTAAACCATCCTATCACCCTAAATTGTAAATCAATTTCTTAAGGGTTCCTAATATGACATTTCTTAAGGGGATCAAACAAGTTCTCAAATTTTGGTGAATAGAGCTCAAGCTCATCTTTGTTTATTTTGTACATTAGAATTAGGTCACTAGCATATATCTATGTGTCCCTTTGAACATGTATTCTATTAATTTTTCTTTCTTATATTTAGTATTCTTTGAAAACAATGAATGGGATTATGAATTAATTTAACTTATTAAACTTATAATTTATTCTTAACTACTTTGTCCCACTATATAGAACTTGTGTCTCTTATCATGAAATTTTAAAATTTAGATAAATCAATTTATGTCATCAATTTTTAAATTAAATTCTATGTCATACTTGATTAATCTACGTGTATTATTGTTCGATATACCTTAGCTCTATATATATAATCTTGTTGGGAAACAACCACACCTATGAGGAAACTTCCCCTCACCCCAAAAGATAAAGCTCTAGACCCATAAAAACTTGGAAGAATAAATTACTTATTGATGAATTAGTTAATTAATGATAGGCTTGATATTTATGAGCTCCATTGAGCACACTTATCTAACAATAATCCTAATATACAAATAGAATCTAGTATAATTTTTAATTGAATTAAAATACATGGTTTTCATCATTTACCCATTTTGACACTCATTCTTGAGTTTTTGATAACCTAAATTAGCTTGGGGACCTTTCCTTCTCTTTTTCCACCTTTATATATGTAATAAAAGGCACTCTAAACAACCCTTAACCTCCTATTTTAACACCCAATTTGACAAATCAAAGTTATATATCTACATGTGTCTTATTTTTCATTCTTTAGTCATTTACCTTAATCAAGTAAGTCTTTACCTTGATGGTGATTTATTTAAATAAATCTTAATTATTTACCTTAATCCATGTGGTTTTATTTATTTTTAAATAAATCAATTAATGTATAGATCATCAAATTTGGCTATAGTTTAATTATCAAGTGATATCTAGCTAAAAATAATTTTATGGGGCCTTCTTTTAGGGGATTCACTTAATAAACTAATGACATAGTGCATGCATTTGAATAGGGTTCTAATAAAACCCCCTAATTTCATTTCTACCCTTCATAAATTAACACACACACGGGACTCAATTTAATGTGTGCACATGCTATGGATTTTTAATTTTATGGATTTTTTAATGTTATAAATCGAATGGTCTTTAAATGAAATGTATTTTGAATTTGTGCACATTCGATGTGATTTTTAAATAACTTTCAAATTGTGTGCATTATTTAATTGGTTTGTTGATATATATATTTTTTATTGTTTAACATGTAGTTGCCATTTAATTGCTCTCATGGATCCAAAATTTTATTTAGACAATTTTATGCCTGGTCCAAAAATTCATCTAGATCCACCACCAGAACAAAACCCCACATCTCCAGACTCTCCACCATGTAACCCCCCACCCCCTGTAGTAGATGAGGATCAATTAAGAGAGAGCATCTGAGCAAACCTTATTATGATTCAAGAAAATATAGATCTGATAAAAAATGATCCTAGAATCCCTCCCCATCTTGCATGGTTTACATCTATGATGCAAACTATTATCAATTCTATTTGATCCATTGATGCGGACCTAGATAGGTTCTATCAATGGAGAGAAGAGAGGAGACAATTCAATGCAAATGGATTGTCCTAGAAATAAATCAATGACCTTAAAATTACCAAACAAGCCATGTGCCAATATTTTATTAACCCCAAACAAACCAACCAATTCCTCCAACCAAAAAATGAATTTCAATTTTATGGTGTAAGTACCCATAGATAGCTACAAATTTTTGGGATAGATGGTGGATGGTGTTTGATAATCCACCACACAACTTATTTGTGTGAGGTGCCCCTACTTTGAGAATTTATGGGTTGTGAGTTCTGGTTGGGTGAAAACCCAACTGACACACGATATAGGAGTTGTAATTAGAAAATATTCAGAAATTAGATTGCAAATGTCTTATAAGGAAAAACCATTAAATCCCTAATAACAATGGAGAACAATGAAAGCAAGAAACATGAGAGTATGAAACAAATTCACCTAGTCTTCAAGCCTCCATTGATTCACCTCCATTGGTCTTCTCCATCTTGCTGAAAATGATATAATTGCCCTCAAATTTGAAGTGCAACTATAACCTATGACAAAGCCAAGCAAAATATTGAAGTAATGTGTATGCTCAAGCACTCAAAAAGCTCTCAAGCATACTGAAAATAACTTGTGTTGTGTCTAAAATGACTTGAGAGAAGGGCCTTTTAAAGAATTCAAATTGAGAATGGATGGCAAGATTAAAAGTTGGTGAAGCCCTAAGATCAAAGGCCAAGAATCAATGTCATAAGGAGGATTAGGGTTAGGGCAACATTAGGTCAAAGTTAGGGCAAGCCTTGAAATGAAGGGTTGGGATTTAATTGGAGATAATCAAATCAATGGTGGAGAATAATAGGTAGTTGGAATAATAGAAATTATTTAATTTATGGAGAATGTTGACTTATGAATTAAATAATAGTTTAATTCATAAATGAGAATGAGACAAAAGACTTGATATTTATAATTATTTTAATTATTTATTTTGGTGGGATGGAAAGTGGGCTAAATAAATAAATTTATTTGATTGAAGGATAAATGGTTAAATGGAGAATTATTAGAAGGCATAAGGACTAATTAGTGACGTATCTAAATAAATAAATGAAATTTATTTATTTAAATAATCATGGAGGAATAATTATGACATTAGGACATGATTAAGTAATTGAATTATATGAGTAAGAAGCATGGTCATCGTATGAAATATGGTTTGCAAGTCAAGACCATTTTTATGTGTCTACATTTTGCCCCTCTTTGACATGATGCAGTTTATCGCATTGTGTCAAAGAACAAGTAAAAAAAATATGCCCCAGTTTGAAAGTGAGGAGAGGAAGGATGATGAGGAGGTAGTGGTATGCCCCCTCGAGAGGACAGGCAGGTTGAAAGAATGTGAGTGTGCTCTCAAAATGGATGAGAGGAGTAGAGGATGAAGGAATAGAAGAAATGTTAGCGTGGAAATCAAGGATGTGATGATGAAAAAGGAATACTTCAATATTTTGCCAAATAACATCATAGGCATTGCGTAATCATCATTGGGCAGTAAAATGTGACAAATGGACATTAAACACCATGATATGACATATACCAAGGTGTGCAAGGTCGTCCACTTGTAAAAACAGACAGCCACAAACAAGGAATGTCCTAACTCATACTAAAGGCCAAGTTGCCCCAGTCTTTTTGTCAAGACACACCAAAGACAACAATCAAGGAAAATTAGGTCATGAGACATCATTGCACCTCTAAATCCTTCATGGGACATCCTTGAGGTAGCTAGGAACATGACCAAGAGACAAAACAATAAAAAGATAAAACAAGATAGACCAAAAAAATCAATAGCCATTCAATATGTTTGCCAAGATTTGTGTGTCGAAGGTTGATTGTGTGACAGTTTGACAGTTTGACAATTTGAAGAGTCTGACAGTATTGACATTTTGACGATGCCTGTCATCAGGAAAGACACATCCTGAAAAGGCCAATGACTATGTGATGAAGCCTGTCGTCAAGAAGGACACATCCTGAAAAGGTTGACTATGTGACGAAGCCGGTCATCAGGAAGGACACATCCTGAAAAGGCCAATGACTATGTGATGAAGCCTGTCATCAGGAAGGACACATCCTGAAAAGGTCAATGACGTTTTGATGGGGTCCAATTCCAAGAAGGACACATCTTGAAGGGGACCATAAAGTGACTAGGTTGACATTGTGTTGGCAATTTGACGGATGTTTGGCTTGATGACTGACTGGGCTATGTTGTCTATTGATTTGAATGTTGACATTCAAATGATTGTCTTGTTTCTGAGTGTGACTATGTCTGACTTATTTGACCAAAATGACAAACCCTAAAGGACTGACCTAGGTGGCCTCGGGGGCTCATCAACAGATGGCCTTGCCTACGTTGTGCACTCAGAGACCTCGTAGTTCGACAGGGATAGACGAACATATTGAAGATGAATTGACATGTTTTGACTTGACCTGAGAAAACCCTAAGGGATTGAACCTAGGGGCCTCGGGGCACATCGACCGATGGTCTTGCCTATGTAGCAAATGCTGCAGACCATGTAGTTCAATTATTGACAAAGAATAACACCTAATGACATGGTAATTAATTTTGACTCTTTGGATTTGTGGATGTTATTTGATGTTTTTGTGCTTTCTTCGTGATATTACTTTTCAATTCTAGGTCTTTTTCAGATCTTTAATTCTTTGTGGTCTTTTTATGACATTTTTCAATTCTTTTAGTCTTTTTCAAGACATTTTATAATTTTGTAGGATTTTTCGTGACTTTTATGATTTTATGATTTTTAGGATTTTTTCAGGACTTTTTATGATTTTTATGATTTGTTCAGGACTTTTTTGATTGTCAAGACCATGTGCAATACCCACTGCAGTCCCATGATAAAATATTGCCCCTAGTCAAGTTGATGGAAAGAGCGTGACCGGTATGGACGATAGGCGATGCGCAAGACTTTGATGTCAACCACTGTCGGCCATGGAAAGAAATGTCATGATGTCCAGGTGAAATGTTGTGACGAATGTCAGAAAAATGGATGTTTATTATGGACGAAGGTAGATAGAGTGATAGTAGATGTCAAAGCAATGACCGACTACACATGGCACCTATTTGCCAGGTTTTCACCATGGTACTTATCCAAAGCGCCTGTTTACCAGGTTTTCACTATTGGATGAATTATTTCTCTTTATTTTTGTCAATTTTTTCTTTTTTCTTTTTTTCTTTTTTTTTTTATTATTATTATTATTTGTAATGTTTTGGTTATCGGCCAGACTTTCTGATGCTATGTATAGAAATTGCGTAAATGCGGACTGTTGATTGGCTCTGTTAATTGTTCACCATCTGGAGTAGCCAACTGATATGCGCCAGAACCAAATGACGCAGTGATGATGTACGGACCCAGCCAATTGGGCTCAAACTTGCCTGGTTTTTCTCTGTCGGACTGATTCTTAGGATTCTGCATGAGAACCAAGTCACCAATGTCAAATTTTTGAGTCATCACTCTTTTGTTGTAGCTTCTACAAAGACGATTTTGATATGCCTGTAAGTGGTTCAAGGCATTATGTCTGCGTTCATCTAGCATTTCTAATTCATGCAGTCGTGACTGTCGATATTCTTCATCAGTGATTAGACCTTTCATAGAGACTCGTATGGATGGAATTTTGACCTTTATGGGCAAGATGGCTTCGGCTCCAAACACGAGGGAAAATGGAGTGGCTCCAGTGGGAGTACGGATGCTAGTGCGATATGCCCACAAAGCAGGATTGAGTTGGATGTGCCAATCACGACCAGCGTCATTGACGGTTTTCTTAAGAAGTTTGATGATCGTTTTATTAGATGCCTCAGCTTGACCATTTCCTTGTGGGTAGTAAGGCGTGGAGAAGTGGTGTCGGATGTGGAAGCGTTCACAAAGTTCACGGACATCTTGATTTTTGAAGGGACGACCGTTATCTGTGATGATGGATTGTGGAATACCATATCGACAGATGATATAGTTGAGGATAAACTTGGAAATTTGTTTTCCGGTAATATAAGTGAGTGGGATGGCTTCGATCCACTTAGTAAAGTACTCAGTGGCGGTAATGATGAATTTGTGGCCATTGGACGAGGTAGGATGGATCTTGCCCACGAGGTCGAGTCCCCATTGTGTGAAGGGCCAAGGAGATGTAATCGGCCGAAGTTCCTGTGCTGGTGCATGAATCAAGTCACTGTGTATCTGACATTGGTGACACATTCTGACAAATTCAAGTGCATCTTTCTCAATGGTTGGCCAGTAATACCCAAGTCTCATTATCTTTTTGGCTAAAGTAGGACCACTTGAATGGGATCCACATATACCCTCATGTACCTCTCGCAAGGTCGTTTGTGCTTCATCAGTGTCAAGACATCGAAGAAGGGAGTTATCAAAGCTACGTCGGTAAAGGGTGTCACTGAGGATGGTGTATCTGGCAGCTTTTCGGATAAAGGACTTTCGTTGGTTATTGGATAGGTTGGGGGGAAGGGTTTGGGACTTGAGGTAGTCATAAATGTCTTGATACCATGGAGAATTGGGACCAACAAGCTCGCAAACCATCTCTGATTCTGGTATGTCATATGCAGGAACCAAAAGCTATTCTACCAAGAATTCAAATTGAGGCACATTACTAGGAATGTCTAGAAGAGAGCCAATTGTGGCCATTGCGTCTGCTGCCTTATTTTGTGTTCTTGGAACTTGCTCAAAAGTCACCATGTGGAAATATGTTTGAAAGCTATCAACCATTCGTTTGTAAGGCATTAATTTCTCGTCCTTAGTGTCATAGTCATCATTGACTTGGTTAATGACCAATTGAGAATCGCCATAGACATGAAGTGTTCTAATTTTCCATTTGATGGCCATTCTGAGTCCTATGACAAGTGCCTCATATTCTGCCACATTATTTGTACATGGAAAAGCAATGCGGAAGGACTTAGGAATGGAGTCTCCTTGAGGGGTGATAAATAATATTCCTGCCCCTGATCCATGATTAGTATGGGATCCATCAAAATATAGCCGCCAAGGTGATTTAGGTTCAGTATGAAATATTGTTTCATATGGAAAGTCTGCTACTAGTGGATGATCATCCTGTATAGGTGCGTCTGCCAATTGGTCTGCTATCACTTGTCCCTTTATCGCCTTTCTTTCAACATATTGAATATCATACTCGCTCAAGATCATTACCCATTTTTCCAGGCGACCTGTCAATGCTGCACAACTTAGGAGATATTTCAGGGGATCAATCTTCGCCACTAAGTGTGTCTGGTGATTCAGCATGTAGTGTCTTAATTTTTGAGCAGCAAAGACAACTGCTAGGCAAGCACATTCGATGGTTGTGTAATTTAGCTCATATCCAACTAGTGTCCTACTGGTGTAGTATATGGCCCTTTCCTTTTCTTCATGGTCGTTTTGTGCTAGTAATGCCCCCAGTGCTGAAGTTGTTGTAGAAATGTATAGAATCAAAGGTTTCCCTTCAATTGGTGGCATTAAAATAGGTGGTGATAGTAGATATTCTTTTATTTGTTGGAAGGCCTCCTGACATTTATCTGTCCACACAAAAGGGATACTTTTGTGCAAAAGATACTGAAATGGGTGACACTTGTCTGCCAATTGTGCTATGAAGCGTCGGATGGATTGTAACCTGCCTTGCAATGTCCTGAGTTCACTTATCCCTTTTGGAGGAGGCATGTCTAATATGGCTTTCACCTTGGCAGGATCGACCTCAATGCCTCTACGAGAAACAATGTACCCCAAAAGTTTGCCTGATGTCACGCCAAAGACACATTTCTTTGGATTCAAGCGGACCTTGTATTCTTCTAGTCTCTTGAAAATTTTGTCTAACACCTTCAAGTGGTCTTTTCGTGTCAAAGATTTTGCCAAAAGGTCATCTACATAATCTTCCATTATCTTGTGCATCATGTCATGGAATATGGTTGTCATGGCTCTCTGGTATGTGGCACCTGCATTCTTAAGACCAAAAGGCATGACGTTCCAACAGTATGTGCCCCAAGGACATATGAAGGTTGTTTTGTGTTGATCTTCAGGGGCAATACGAATCTGATTATAACCGGAAAAACCGTCCATGAGGGACAACATCTCATATCCTGCTGTAAGGTCCACTATGATATCGATGTTTGGCAAGGGAAAGTCATCCTTTGGACAAGCTTTATTCAGGTCCCAAAAATCTGTGCAGATGCGGATTTGACCGTTTGGCTTTGTGACTGGTACAAGATTTGATATCCATTCGGCATAGTCTATGGACCGTATGAATCCCACATCTAACAATTTCTTAAGTTCTATTTTCACTAACAAGGCGATCTGTGGGTGCATCTTTCGTAGCTTCTGTTTCACTGGCTTGGCCTCTGGAAATAATGGCAAATGGTGCAAGACAAGTTCTGGATCCAACCCAGGCATATCGGCATAAGACCATGCAAAGTTGACCTTATGCTCTGAAAAGAATTTGTGGAACTCAGGTTTCTCTTCCTCTGTCAAAGATGCCGCAAAGAGAACCATCTTAGGATCTTCTACTATAGATATGTTTACTTCCATAGTGTCCTCTATGAGCATGGCTGATTTTTCTTGAGTTACAGGGAGAAAGTCCAATTCTCCATCCTTAGGCACGTCCTTTATTTTTACTGCTTTACCATCAAAAGGTGCCTTGCGGTTTTCACCTAAAGACATGTCATTTTTTACCTTATTTTTATTTTTCATTTTCTGACTAGAGGATGGAGCAGTCTCCCCAAAGTAAGCGGCACAATCTAGGTCAATGGAAAATCCAGCCTTGTGGTCTCCACTTGGTATACCCTCACGCAGTCCCATGAATTCTGCAATGGCCTCATCATTTTGAAATATGTCCATAATTGGCGGGCCTTGTTGATCCCAATCGATTAGTTGTGGGTAGACTAAGGAAATATCATCATCAGTATTGGTGAACGGTGGGTAGGACGCGGAAAGCATGCCGACAGATTCAGAGAGGTTAAAGATAAAATTGTCATCATCAGGCTCTATATCCGATTCTATCCAGTACTCTGCCTCGCTTGATTCACACTCATCAGCAAAGTAAGGAACAAAGGGAGTGGAGTTTGGGTCAGTAGTGTCATGTGGCAATTCAAATGAATCTGAATGATGGTCATTAGGTTCAGTAGGGTAGACGAGTATGTCGGGATTATGGTCAATAGGAGTAGAAGAGGATCTAGACTGGGTGTTGTTTGGTGTCGTGTCAATTTTGAACATTTTCCAGAATCTCTCTTCAAATGTAAGCTCTCCAGGTTCAAGGAACAATTCATCAAGGCAACAGTCACTTAGGGATCGTTGGGAGCCAAATTCCCATTCGTGGGAGTCAGTTTCAGAAAGGGGATCTTCAATTGTCTCGACACAGTCTGAAGCATTTACTCTCTCGCTAGAAAGTGCATTGGTACTATGATCACCAGATTCTCCTGGTCCTAACCCTAACCCAAGATGTTTAGGTCTTCCTTTAGGTGCTAGAGGTTCTTGCCTTCCTGTCTTGTGCTTGCCGAGGCCACTAATTCCATCGTAGCCTTTTTCCTTTATCATGTCATATCCTTTACCATACATTTTTACTGGCAAGGGAGTTGGATCCTCTGGTTCTCTATAAATCCAAGATAGCACGTTGTCAATGTCCTCTTGACTCATTTCACCCCACTTTATGAATACTATTTTTGGAGGGACTCTAAAAATTTCTTTTGACTCTAACATGAAGCAAGGCTTGCCATAGACCTGGGGAGACTTGGGCATCCTCGTTATGTAATAGGTCGTATTCAACTTATACTCTCCACACCCTTGGTCCTAGATCTTAATACTTGTGTTGATGCTTGGGGTGATGGATGAAGTGGTAGATGTCATGGAGGTGGTCATGGTTGCCGAAGAAGCAGAAGTGGATGTTGTGGCAGTGGATATGGATGTGGGAGGCTTCATGAGTGTTGATGGGTCAATGAATTTAGAGGATGAAGATGTCAAAGCTTCACTATTGATAGGCACTTGGCGCTCTGAGATACCTCTCAAATTGGTACAATATTGAAATGGGTCAGGGTCTCCATATATGGTAATCTCAATGCCTTCAAAGGGAAACTTCAAACACTGGTGATACGTGGAAGGGACAACTTTCAAGGCATGAATCCAAGGTCGACCAAGTAAAATATTGTATGGAAGTTCTAGATCCAGGACTTGACAAGTGGTGTCCACAATGACTGGTCCAATATGAATTGGAAGTGTAATTATGCCCCGAGAGGAACGTTCTTCATCATCATATGCCTTGATAACAATGCTCTTTGTAGCGTCTACACAAGCATCAGAAAAGCCTAGGGCCTTAACCAATTTTAAGGAGCATATGTTTAGTCCTGCTCCGCCATCTACTAACACTCGTCTGACCTTGTGCTTATGGATAAAAACTTCAATGTGAAGGGCATCATTATGATTGGATTTGGACGATGAGTAGTCTTGGTCTGAAAATGTTATATGGTGGGGAGCGGTAAGATATCCCACCATGGCCTCAAATTGATTGACATCAATGTCTTGGGGAATAGAAGACTCTTGTAATGTTTTGTCGAGTATAGCCTTATGAGCTGGGGAAATACGTAGCAACTCAAGTATAGAAATTTGTGCAGGTGTCTTCCCAAGTTGGTCAATGAGGTTAAAATTTCCTTTAGGCTGGGATTGTTTGGGTAATGGATTGGACTGCGATTGTTGGGTGGATGGGCCAGCAATTGTTATCTTTGGTTGTTTGGGAGGAGGGCCAGCTATGGTGACTTTTCCCCCACGGGTAGTGACATTGCATTCAGGGGCATTTCTGACAGTAACTGTGTTGACATGTTCAGTAGTTGTTCTAATATGATTTATGATAGGTCCCCCAGAATAGTCATATGCAATACGGGCATGGTTGGCTCGATTATTGTTATTGGATTTTGACATGGAAGGGTTACTAGAACCATGGTCCTGCAGTGGGTTCTTGTGTATGGTATGGTCTGAATTAGATGCAAATTGTGGTCCACCTATCTCAATGGTACGATTCTCAATAAGGTCTTGTACCATATTTTTCAGTTGTCGATAGGAGGAGGTTTTATGTCCTTTTGCTCGATGATAATCACAAAATGCATTTTCATCCCACCAAAATGGTTTAAACTGCCCTGGGTCATATGGTTTTGGGTCCTCAAGTGTTATGACACCATTTTGAAGGAGTTTCTTGAGGACTTCTTCAATGGGCTCACCCAAGGGGGTGTATGTGCGACTCCTAGGGAACTGTCTGGGTTGTCGGGGCTGCCTTTGATTTTGGTTATTTTGATTACCTTGGTTATTTTGATTTGTCTGTACAACATTGGTAGCATGGGTCTGTGTGGTCATTTGTGTTTTTTGCGGTTGAGCCCCTTTAAGGGTAAGCATAGGACCCATTGCATTGACAGCCTTAGTGTCTACAACACCATCATTGGTGACATGTTTATTCTTAACCCAATATTTGTTCTTGTCAGTGGGTGGACTTGCATTTATGTTTTTAGGACCGTATTTTAATCTTCCCTCAGCAATGAGCGCTTTCTCAAGTTGGACGCCTCGTTCGACTAGGTCTGCAAAGGTTGTACAACAATGAACTCGCAAGCCATTTTTCAATGGGCCTAGGAGTGTTTGTACAAACATGTCAACCTTCTCTTTTTCAGGTATGTCTATGTGGCAGCGACTTGCTAGGCCTCTCCATCGTTGGAAAAATGGGATAAACGTTTCACCAGTGTCTTCTTGTGTAAGTGTGCATAAGCTAGTGATGGAGGTGTCTGTGTCAATGTTATAGGCATAATTTTCCACAAATTTTTCTACAAGTTCATTCCATGTTTTTATCCCCTTCAAAGTGGAGAACCATTCGAGTGTGGGTCCTGTTAGACTCTTGGAGAAGAGTCACATCAAGTAAGTGTGTTCGTATGCAATGTCCATACAGTTGGTCGTGAATTCTCGAATGTGTTCAATAGGATTTGTCTTTCCCTTGTATTTGGTGAAGTTTGGGGCCACATATCCAGGAGGAAATGGTGGCATGTATAAAGTTGTGTCAAAAGGATATGGACATAGGTCATATGACATTGGTGGCATTTTGTTGGATGTTTGCATGTTTTCCATCTGTTTTTGGAGGTCTGCCACTCTGGCTGTCAAGGCATCTATTATGGGATTATTGGTTGCATCACACATGGGAGTGATGGGTATCCCTTGAGTCCCCATTGATTGTGATAGCATGTTCGAGTTTGAATGTGACATGTGTTGTTGTGGAATGTATGATATGTTTTGGTTTGGAAATTGTTGGTATTGCCAATTTTGATGAGGAATGTGTTGTTGCGTGTGAATTTGTGATGAATATGTGGGGATGTGCGATCCAGCCATATTTGTCGATATTTGGGGGATCTGGTAACCTTGATTATTTTGGTGCCCAAAGGTATTCATTTGTTGTGTCATTTGAGTGCCTTGTCCATATTGGAAGAATTGTCCATGTGGGATGTTGGTATTTTGTCCTTGGAATTGTCCATGCGGGATGTTGGTATTTTGTCCTTGTGAGGCATTGATGTTTAATTGTGACGATGTGTTAACGTTTGGTTGGGGACCTCTAATAAGAATACGTCATTTAGTTCCTCCAAAGGGGTTAAATGAGGTTCCAACATAAGGATTTGATGATGATGTCCCTATGGTCATAGATGAAGTTCCAAATATGGGGTTTGAGGAACTTGCCCCCATTGATGTAGATCCAAGGGTAGTTCCAACTGTTTGTGAAGATGTCATTGACATTGCGGGCATGGATTGTGATATTGCTTGTGACATGGTGGGTGTTCCTCCAATAGATGTTGCATTGATTGAGTTGGAGGTGTTTTGACTTATGGTGCCACTAGATGTAACATTGATGGTGCTTGTAGCAATTTGTGTGGTGAACACAGTGTTATTGTTGGAGGCATTGTTTGTGTTTTGTTGAGGTGTCAATTTTTGTGTCATGTTGTCTGGAGACAAAGGTCTTATGGTATTGATGTCAAAGCCTCTTGGTAGTTTTTCCCCTTGGTCTAAAAGCATAGCAAGGTATCTGTCAGCATCATTCAAGACCAAGTCCTCTACCAATGAAGCTACGTCAGGATTTTGGGCTGCAGCCTCTAGATCCTTAGTTAATAGTTGTCCATGGTGGTCTCTCTGTATGAATGGTTCGAATGGATTTCGAGAGGATGTTGGTAGGTTCATGGAAGATGGTATGTTCATGTTGGTGAATGGATCGTTAAAATTCATGTCTTGGTTCATGTCATAAGTGTTGGTGTGGATGTTGGTGTTGAAGTCTTGTCCAAAGTTTGCCATTTGTCTTTTCTTTCTTTGAAGCCTAGTTTCGACCATAAAAGAGAATTGCTCAAATGAGGATGATGATTATGAAAACTAGTCTATGTTTTTGGTTTTTTTGTGATAAAGCATGACAATGCAAGGTGATTATGATGTTTTCCTAAGGAAATGATTGATGCAAGATGACAAAGTTGCCAAAGAAAGATGCCAAATGTCAAGGAGACAATGATGGCTAGGATGACAATGTTGATTAATGCAAGATGATAGAATTGACTAGGGGAAAAATGAGTACTAAGATGATAATGTTGACTAAAAAGGTGACTAATGCAAGGTCAAGGTGCAAAATGAGGACTAGGGTGAACACTATTTTTTGATTTTTTTGGATTTTTAGGCACAAAATATGCAAAGTATGGACTAAGATGAATGCAATGTGGAGAAAGGTTTTCCTAACCACTCTAAGCTTAATCTATGTCTTAATTTTGGTTATCAAAGGACTTGTTAAAAGGACTAAGTGACAAGGTCAAAATGACTAGTGAGTTTTCCTAACTAGACTATTGAGTTGGAAATTCTCACAAAAAGGACAATGACTGAAAAGGAGATTGTTGACTAAGTCCCAAGATAACCTACTCTTGAAGGCAATGATTTTGAAAAGTGTGATGAGGTGGCCTAATCCAAAGTCTGCAAAGATGAAAACCTAATGACAAGTCTATGTAGGAAATGATGATTATGAAGCCTAGGGAATGCAACTAAAATTAACAAGGATGAACCTAAGGTAAAAATGCAAGCTAATGGTTGAATGATGAAAATTTTGAGCAATTTCAGTTCTGGTTTCTGACAAAGACTTTGAGAAAAGATGTTTGACAGTAGGCAAAATTGTTGGACTCGAATTCAGTTTTGTGATGTTTTGATGAAAAGTTTGAATTGTCTGAAGTTGATTGTTTCGTTTCAGATTTGTGAGCGTTGTGTATTGTTTGAGAATCTAGAAAACACTTAGCAAACACGATGTTTTGAATGTGTAATCAATCACAAAGAAGACAAGCACAATCCTATGGTTAGGCCAGGACAATATCTGCTAGATTCCACTTGGGTTTCCCCAGCCACATATCCTTAGCGTGTGAATCCAGAAGCTTGGCTGCACGGGCTCCCCCTTATAGTGCACTCTCTTCTCAGGCCAACCAAGCTTCCAGCGCCCATAAAACTCCCATGGCACGCTGATCACCTCTACTAAAGACCGTGAAAATGTGGATGCCTTCACAACGACCATTGTTGCGCTAGCGGATAGAAGGTTTTTGGCTACTACACAAGAGTATTTAGTTCGGGACCCCCGTTCGAGTGGCCATACATGGGGCAAGAGATTAATCACCGATTAGGTGGCACTCCAGCCTGAAGAGGTTACGCTCAACAGGGTTTATGGGAGTACTACTCTGTCCGTATGACATATCCGCACTCGTAATCCTAGGCTTTCCCTTAGGATTCACATTTGTATACCGGTCGGGGGTAGCTCGGCCAAAGAGCTCCATTGCCGGTCTGAGTCACCTTGGGGTGAGTACTTTTTCCCACCAAGGAAGGCCCAAATTCCTAGAGTCAATAACAGTTTCTCTTGCACCCAGGATCACACAAGTGCGCAAGGGGAGAGGATAGTCCTATTATTGAATCGAAGGTTACACAAGTTGAAAGCATTTGTTCATTTTAATAGCCAAATTGAAGTGTGAGGAAAACACATCAAACACTTTGTTTATTTTAAGCCAAGCTTATGATTTCAACTCAAGCACGCAAGTTCTTTTTAGGCCCAATAAATCATCTATGTGAAGGAGGCACTCAAGATAAAGCACAATTGAAGCGAGAGCCCTGCAAAAACACAATTAGTAGTTTTGAGTCTTCCGTCTTTGACAAGCGATAGTTGACGTTGCAAATCCCGAATCGTGGACATTCAAACCTACAAAAAGGTAAAATCAAAGATTAGTCATAAAATTAAAATTAAATTAGAAAAAAAATAAAAATAACATTAGCTAATTAAAATTAAAAATTAAAAAAAAATCTAATGTAATTAATCTAATTAAATTAAAATCTAATTAAAAAAAATCTAACTGAAGTAAAATCTAATTCTAGTTAAAAATCTAATAAACTTAAAATCTAATAAAATTAAAATCTATTTTTTAAAAAAATCTAATAAAATTAAAATCTAATTCTAATTAAAAATCTAATAAAATTAAAATCTAATTCTAATTAAAAATCTAATAAAATTAAAATCTAATTCTAATTAAAAATCTAATAAACTTAAAATCTAATTAAAAAAAAAAACTAAGTAAAAATCTACATTTAAAGATAACTTTACATTACCTATTTAAAAACTAATGAAAAAAAAAGGTAAGTAAAAATCTACGTTACTTTTAAATGATTTAATTAAAAGCTAAATGAAGAAGTTTACTTAAGTAAAAACGAATGAAAAGAAAACTAACTAAAAACACTAATGTCCACCTAAAGCAGCAATTCATCAAAATGCATTCTGTCAGTTAAAAGAGAAATTCTCTGTCGAACACTTCAAAAATAAGAGTCAAGCACAATTAAGGCATGCGAGCTATGGGTTCCATCAACGTTTGGTGCTGCATTAATGAAGGCACTCCATGTGTTTAATCCCCTGTCCAAGCAGATTTGAATGCACTCTGTGTTTTTAGCCAACTTGCAGCCGCTCCAGAATTTATGATCACACTTTTATTTGCACTTTGCCGTTTCAAAATTTATGATAGTTGACTTTAGTTGTTGAAGCGCCGTTCTTAGCTCAATCAATTATATGAGTTGGTGAGGCAAAGTTGTGATGCTGGCAGTGCATTGCAGAAGTTTTCAACACAAAAACGTATTGTATATGAGATTTGCCAAGCAATGTCAAAATGAATTAATGACTGTACTCCACGTCGAATGAATTAATGAATGCACTCTCAACAAAATTTTAACGTAGATGAATGCCTTTAGTGTGTTCTACCCCAAGTCAACACCGAATGGCTTTTATGAAAAGGAGATAGAGTTGTGTGTTGTCGACTGTAAACTTGATGTGCCTGTCATCAAAGCCGTCCAAAGCCATGCCAATGTGAGGAACGTGAGGAGTAGCCGAGCAGTTGTATAGGTCGCTTTGTTGAAGCTATGCTTAATGAAGAAAGTGCTCTTAAGCAAAAAGACGACTGTCCATTCTATCAGTTGTGAGCGGAATAGTGAAGCCGTTCAGGAAGACTCTGTTCCTGGAACTGCCCAACTCCGGGAAAACGAAGTTGCATTTGGTTTTAGCTGGTGGCCTCGATCCCTAGCTGCGAATATCTGGAAGGGTGACTTACAATGGACTCGATTTAGATGATTGTGTGACTCAGAGAACCTCAGGGTATGTTGGTCAGAATGATTTGCATGGGGCTGAATGGACGGTGAGAGAAACTTTGGACTTCTCGGGTCGTTACCAAGGAGTTAGCACTCGATATGACCTAGCAGCCATCTTAGAAATTTGTTGTCGCTGATTTAGTTGAAGCAGATCATGTAATTTTGAAGACTTGGCGCAAAGAAAAGAATGGTCTTTGTTGTGAATGCTAGTCCCTGAGCTCGATTGGACATAAGAGAATATTCAAACAAGGGATCGATTCAAGATTTTTTTATTTTTATTTTTTTTATTTTAGGAGTCTATCGACTATAACATGCTCGCTGGATGACTTTAGGCATTCGATTGAGCCGTTCATGTGTCAATCTATGCTTCAGTCGATGGCATCTATTTTGATACTTTCTAAAGCATTTTCAACAAATCCCTTTTTAGCATATCCTGTGACTATGGCATGCCAAGATACCACATTTCTGGAAGCATGATGTCAAACAGGTCATGTGCCATACCTATGCTTCTACAATTTTGCATACATGTCTAGAAATTGCAACTACATCTGAAAATGATATCTCTATCTTTTTATGTCTTTGATGGACACCCTTACCCGAATACAACTTTCAATCAATTAATAGCTACTGGACAATTTTGAAATTGTGAATAAACAGTTTACTAGCGTGAAATAGAATGCGTAATATGCTTTACAAGATAAGTCAGCACCTACAAATCTGAATCACAATTTTATTTTATTTTTTTGTATTTATTACGTGAAACACATCGAATTCATGGAATCAATAAAACAAAACGAAGAAAACCAGGAGTAACTCGACAAGGGCAGTGCAAAGACAAGGGGATGATACTTTAGGCACAGTAAAAAGACTTGATTGTGGCAATCTGGCACGGAATCCTGCAAACACTGTTAGCACCCTCGCAATTTTTCCAAAAATCACAAAGAACTCAAAGGAAAGATACTATTGTTGGCAAGTAGTAAATGTTTCCAGTTGAATCAATGAAAGACAAACGACAGATATCACTCAATAAGTATGCAGAATTTCAAATTTCATCAGTTAACAAAAGACTGCAAAATAAAACAGTCTAGAAATGTTGAAAATCAAATCAATCAACTATTTTAGAATGGACCCTAAAATAGGTTAATCAATGGTAAGTAAAATGCAATCCCACGAAGAAATTTAGTGCAAATGAAACAAACTTACTAATGGTTGTGCTCATAAGGACGTCAGGTTCACCAAATGTATTAGAGAAAATTTTCAAGTTAGATAGCAAATAGCATAAAACCATTAAATCCCTAATAACAATGGAGAACAATGAAAGCAAGAAACATGAGAGTATGAAACAAATTCACCTAGTCTTCAAGCCTCCATTGATTCACCTCCATTGGTCTTCTCCATCTTGCTGAAAATGATATAATTGCCCTCAAATTTGAAGTGCAACTATAACCTATGACAAAGCCAAGCAAAATATTGAAGTAATGTGATTGCTCAAGTGCTCAAAAGCTCTCAAGCATACTGAAAATAACTTGTGTGTGTGTCTAAAATGACTTGAGAGAGGGCCTTTTAAAGAATTCCAAATGGTGAATGGACGGACAGGATTAAAAGTTGGTGAAGCCCTAAGATCAACGGCTAGGATTCAATGTGATAAGGATGATTAGGGTTAGGGCAACATTAGGTCAAAGTTAGGGCAAGCCTTTAAATGAAGGGTTGGGATTTAATTGGAGATAATCAAATCAATGGTGGAGAATAATAGGTAGTTGGAATAATAGAAATTATTTAATTTATGGAGAATGTTGACTTATGAATTAAATAATGATTTAATTCATAAATGGGAATGAGACAAAAGACTTGATATTTATAATTATTTTAATTATTTGTTTTGGTGGGATGGAAAGTGGGCTAAATAAATAAATTTATTTGATTGAAGGATAAATGGTTAAATGGAGAATTATTAGAAGGCATAAGGACTAATTAGTGACGTATCTAAATAAATAAATGCAATTTATTTATTTAAATAATCATGGAGGAATAATTATGACATTAGGACATGATTAAGTAATTGAATTATGTGAGTAAGAAGCATGGTCATCGTAGAAAATATGGTTTGCAAGTCAAGACCATTTTTATGTGTCTACAGAGGTCATTTCAGGGAGTTGGCCATGGCATGTCCCAACATAGACTAGGAGCACATGTCGATCCTTAGCGACATGCTCTGATTTCTCCTATTGTTCCTCTTCCTTCTCCTAGTGTTCCCATTTCATTTCAACAGCAAACCATGTTATTGACATTAGGAGCATTGAGTTCGCTTTTAGGACATCTCACTCATCAGATTGCACACGCAGCAACAAAATTGGCCAATAGAGAGCATGGAGGCTCAGGCTATAGGAATACTCAGGCATCCACTTTAGGTGACCCACATGCATCTAGGATAGAGTCATACATGAATTTACTATATGAGGATCATCCTACACAGGTATGTTGATCTTTTGAACTTAAATTTAATTCAAGTTTGAAATGTGAAAAATTCATATAAATAATAAAATCAAATTATATATAATATATAATATTAATTCTATACGTGTTTGGTGTAGATGCATGATAAAATGATGCCTAAAACTCAATATGATTGTCATATCTATATGTTGAGTGTTGTAGAAATGGGCTCACCTTTTGGACAGGTACTTGAACCAATATATATTAAATAATTTGTGTGCATATATCTAATTTTTAATTTTAATTTGTACACGTGTGAATTGATATAATATAATATTATATCTAGATGTAGGGAGGTCATACGATACCTAGTACTAACCAACCACAAGTTGTGGTGAGCGCTCTTCAGACATCATCATTTCAGGTGTGTGCTTTCAAAAGTTTGTTAAGTTTAATTTAAATACACATCATAGATCTAATTTAATTTGTTCATTTACATACAAATGTGTGAATGATCTATACAAACTATTGTACATCTATACATGCAGGGATTTCATGAGATACCCATGGTGGGTACACCTAAGATGTCATCAACATTTATGCATTGGCAATTTCAAGTGCGTGATCATGAGGTCATATCATTCGAGGTTGTAAACTTTAATAAATCTCCTATACAATTTTTTATGGACCTTTTAAATATATATATATATATATATATATATATATATATATATATGTATTCAAGGTTTTAACATATTGTTTGCTTTATATGAATATGCAGGATATAGTAGATTAGGCATTTGGATCTTCTCAATTGATAGTTATGCTACCCATTGAACAAAATGTGTCAGTAGATTCACATGATCATATGGTAATTTATGCATACTAAAAATCATTTTTATTGTATTTACTAGATATATTTAATTAGGTTTATTTTTATCTAAAAGTTTATATTTTCAAGTTTAAATATGTTTAATTATATCAAAATTTTGAAATAACTCTAAATCTAATTTCAAGTTTCTTGTACTCTTTTCCAGCATGATGTGGGTACATCTAGTCAACATGGAACAATGGGGAGACTTGATATGATCAATCAGCCTAATAGTTAAATGGTTTTAAATTTTATGGACTATAGATCTCTAGAGTTTTATTTAAATATATGTGTTGGACTTGACATATACATCTTGACACATAAATGTTATGGACTATCTATCTCTAATTTTATTTTGAACATGTTATTATCATATTTGTGTTTATTTATATCAGATGACTTTAATACATAATAATTATATATGCAGTCAATTATGATCATGTTATGTTCATTTTGATGATTATATGTACTCATGTATGTATAGATATAAATTATCTAATTTTCAAGTAATACGTGCACTATATGAATTCCTATCTAGAATAAAATTTCATATACATAATTTATCACATGGTTAGGTGACAAATTAAAACATTACTTAAATATTTTAGATAATATGTACATAATAAATTAAGGACGGGTAATTTTAACTATTTTCCAATTCAAGCAAATATTTGATTCAATAAACAAAAATCTATCTCCTTGTATGTATAAAATGTATAATCTATACAATTGAACAATTATATACAATGTGGTAAATACAAGACATGAAATGTATAATCTATAAAATTGGAACAAGATATTTAAAAAGTGACTAATAAGCTCATTGAAGTTCATACATCGAACAAACATATATAATGTATATTGATGTTTAATACAACTATATAACATGATGAAACATATATGTGCATGTAGATACAATTAAAGCTTATCAACTTTTACGTGAAGACCAAAAATTGATATTTACATAGTCTCTTGATAAAATAATTTTTTCAGTGACAATCACATGGTAGACCGACTTGATGAGAACCTGCAAAAATAATTAATGTAAGTAAACTAACTATAATTTTTATGAGTCATTTAAGTAAAAAATTCATGCGAGAAAAGAATAATATATAGTAAATTCCATTCAAATTCAAATGATGTTTTCCATAGGATGGATTAAGGGGACCTAAGAGGATATATAGCTTAAGGGGGGTCTTAAGAGAATTCCTTAAGTGGAGTTAAGAGGATGGCAAGTTAAGAGGATGCATGTCATGAACCCTAGGGGCTTAACGGGTCCTAAGAGGATGGCTTAAGGGGAATTATGAGAGTGACTTAAGGGATGCAATATTGTGGATTAAGGGTATGTAAGAGGATATGACTTAAGGGTCCTTTAAGAGGATGGCTTAAGGGGATGCAAGAGGGTGGATTAAGGGGAGTTGATAGAATGAAGGGATGTAAGAGGGTGGATTAAGGGGAGTTGATAGAATGACTTAAAGGGATGTAAGAGAGTGGATTAAGGGGATGCAAGAGGTGGATTAAGGGGAGTTGATAGAATGCCTTGAAGGGATGTCACGAGGATGGATTAAGGGGATTTGATAGAATGACTTAAAGGGATGTAAGAGGTGGATTAAGGGATGCAAGAAGAGGTGGGTCAGGAGTTGATAGGAGCAATGACTTGAAGGGATGTAAGAGAATTGGATTAAGGGTTGTTGATAGAATGAATTAAAGGGATGTAAGAGGCTGGATTGAGGGATGCAAGAGGAGGTGGGGTGGGAGTTGATGAATTACTTGAAAGGGATGTAAGAGGTGGATTAAGGGAGTTGATAGAATGACTTAAAAAGGGATGTAGAGAGAGAGTGGATTAAAAAGGATGCAAAAGAGGAGGTGGATTAAGGGGTTGGTAGAATGTGGAATTGAAGTGATGTAAGAGGGTGGATTAATGGGAATTGATAGAATGACTTAGAGGGATGTAAGAGAGTGGATTAAGGGGATGGAAGATGGTGGATTAAGGGAATTTGATAGGATGACTTGAAGTGATGTAAGAGGGTGGATTAAGGGGAGTTGATAGAATGACTTAAAGGGATGTAAGTAAGCGGATTAAGGGGATGCCAGAGGGTGGATTAAGGGGAGTTGATAAAATGAATCGAATGGATGTGAGAGGGTTAATTAAGGTGAGTTGATAGAATGACTTAAAGGGGGTGTTGAGAGAGTGACTTAATGGGATGTAGGTGGATGGATTAAGGGTAGATATACAAGGATATGGATTAAGAGGTCCTAAGATGATCGTTTAAGGGGTGTTGAGAGAGTGAATTAAGGGGATGCAGGTGGATGGATTAAGGGTAGATAGACGAGGATATGGATTAAGGGGTCCTAAGAGGATAGCTTAAGGGGTGTTGAGAGAGTGACTTAAAGGGATGCAAGTGGATGGATTAAGGGTAGATATATGAGGATATGGATTAAGGGGTCCTAAGATGCTAGCTTAAGGGTTGTTGAGAGAGTGACTTAAGGGGATACAAGTGGATGGATTAAGGGTAGATATATGAGGATATGGATTAAGGGGTCCTAAGAGGATTGCCTAAGGGGTGTTGAGAGAGTGACTTGAGGGGATTCAGATGGATGAATTAAGCGTAGATATACAAGGATGTGGATTAAGGGGTCCTGAGAGGATAGCTTAAGGTGTGTTGAGAGAGTGACTTAAGGGGATGCAAGTGGATGGATTAAGGGTAGATATATGATGATATGGATTAAGGGATCCTAAGAGGATAGCTTAAGGGGTGTTGAGAGAGTGACTTAAGGGGATAGAAGTGGATGGATTAATTAGATATATGAGGATATGGATTAAGGGGTCCTAATATAATGGCCTAAGGGGAATTAATAGAGAGACTTTAGGGGATGCAAGAGGATGGATTAATGGTACATAAGAGGATGGATTAAGGGGTTTTAAGAGAATGGCTTAAGGGGATATGAAGTCAATTATAAACTTTTTATAAAATGATAATGAATTAAATTTATTTTTATATTTATACTATCAATTAAATGTATCTAGAACTATATATATAGTTACTTGTCTCTAGATTCAAATTTCATTATAATATATGTATCTCCTCTCTTTTTTGTAAGGCATCTAATTTTGGGAGACTTGAAACAAAAAATGATATACAACTTTAATTAGGAAATGACTATTAAAGATAAATATATATATATATATATATATATATCAATTAAATATATATATATATATATATATGTATATATATATACTATATATATATATAAATTATGTATATATATATGCAACTGTATCATACCAATATTTATTTACTCACGTTATACCATTTAAATATCTTTTTGCAATCATCTATGTTTTCTCATGATCATCCATTTGGAAATTTCCATAAGACTTTATTAGCAGGCCTCCCTTGATATCTAGCTAGTTTTATATTGGTTGCCAAAGATCAAATGTGAATAATGTATAATCTTCTTATGTCTTTTATAATCTTCAAATGCAAGCAAGCCATTATTTTTTATCAAATATTTTTGAAGCTAGGTGCCAACAACAACCACTAAACTAGTTGGATACTCAAAGTTGTAAGCATCCACTCTATGATGTACCAACTTATGTTTTCTCTCAACACATCTAGCCAACTAGTACTCGGTCTCCTCTTTATTCCCCTCAGGTGCAACAACAGCATACACATGTCCTACAAAAAAAAAAAATCAATAAAGAGTGACTTATATTTAATTCA
Organism: Sequoia sempervirens; assembly: GCA_007258455.2. NCBI lineage: Eukaryota > Viridiplantae > Streptophyta > Pinopsida > Cupressales > Cupressaceae > Sequoia > Sequoia sempervirens. The sequence goes on along the minus strand of VDFB02170084.1, from coordinate 12,639 downwards.
CATATATTAAACATGCATACATATAAAATTCCACTCAATAAATAATGTAACTTCTTGTACAAGATCCGAAACACAATCATAATCATTTGATGCGAGCAGTTCATTATCTTCAATTGTCGTTTTGTGTTGAACATGTGTCGATGTAGGCGTTAAGGCTCTCTGTTTCCACTGTTCGACCCATTTTGTATTTTCACATGCCTCCCAATCACCTACAATTCAAAATTGACAAAATCATGCCAACTCCCTTGTCCATATTGTCCATGTGTTTTATCATTGGGAGGTAGGGTTGGGCTTTATACCGAAGTTGTTTGCATGGTACTATTTTATGTCATTCAAAGTTGAAGTTGAAACATAGATGGGTTTGTCTCCATAATTGCATTTTCTTCCATATTCATCATTTACATTTGCATATCTACATTCATTTCATCATTCATGGCTTCCTCTTCAACATTCTTGGAACTAGATGCTTTACAAATTTTCATTTGATGAATCCTTTCTCTTTATCCCTTTGTATTTTTATACTCTGCTTGAACTGCTGAGTGTCATTAAATTTCTACATATTTTTCTTTGTCTTTGCTTATCACCAATGGTTACCAAACCCTCTTTAATGACAAAAAAATGATTCAAATAGAACCTATTTTCAAATTGCTATCTCCTTCAAATATTCAAATAAAACTATGTAGTATGAAGATCCTTTTTTCTTTAAACTCTGAAGTACAAAAACATTATGAATGCACCAAAAAATTCTCTTTTTCCAAATCTTCTTGTAAAAAATTCTTGTACTTGATTCCACTTCAGAAAACTCAACTTGTACTTTGTCTATTCCAACAATTTGAATAGAATATGCCCTACACAAGACAAATTTGCAATAAAAAACATAGAAAATGATGCTTTTGATCCATACTGTAGAAAAGAAATGTTGTGGAAAAAATGTGTTTTATCAATATTTACCAAATTAGGAAAAAATGGCTATATCAGAAACGTGTACACAATATGAAATGCATATGAATTTTTTTCTAGGAACGTGTACGCGTTACATAACACATATGCATTCCCTTTACCCAATGGGTAATTAGATAATGTGTATACGTTATGAAACGTGTACACGTTTCATTTAAATAACATGTATGTGTTTTAGTAACATGTACGCATTATTTAAAAATTGAATTCCCAACCCACATGTATCCTTGGTTTTAGGCTTGGGAAAGGCTTGGAAATCTAAGCCTTAGTCTTTGATCTGCAACTAAAAAACTAAGGTAGATTGAAGAAGAATGTCCAACTTTGGAAATATGGTTGATGGACTTTTCTTCTGAATCAATCTATAAAATTAAAACCCATTAGATAACATGATGTCTACTTTCCAATTATATAATTTTTATTAATATTGGATTATGTTTGATATTTTTTAATTAATTTCTAAGAAAACTAGTCATTAAACTTGAAATATTAGGCTTTTTTTTTGTTTTTTAATAACTTTTAAAACAATTCTCTACAATGAAAAAAAAATTATTCAAAAATGTTTAGTTTAGGTCCAAATTATGTTGTTAGAGTACATGTTGATTTTAAAAAAAAACAATTAAGGCCAATAAAAATTCAATAATAAAAAAATATTGACAAAATATTACAAAACCATTTACATGCAATCTTCATGTTGTTGAATCTCTTTTCCCAAAAGGAATTAGAAAATACTTTATTTGGGTCAAAAGTGGTGTGCATTACGTATTGGCGGTATAAAAAAAAGAGGACTTTTAAAATTGGTTTTATAGATCCTATCAAAATTTTAATTTCGACAATCTGGGTGAGGTTGAATAATTTTACATGTTAGAACTAAGTTCAAAATTCAAGGTGATATTCTTGACTTTTCAAGATTGATTATTATGAAGTGCGATATTTTCAGTCCAAGTGTGAAAAATTATAAAAGATAACAAAAACACTTCCACTTTTTGAGCTTTTTGTGTACCCAACTTCTTGCATCAACCCTCCTATGGTTCCTTCTGTTCCTCCCCTTGGAGAAGAAAAGGAGCCTATGGTGGATCAACCTGCTCTTACACCTACACAACTTCAAAATAGAATCAAAAGAAACCATGGTGCTAGGGAGTGCAGATGTCGATGTCGTCCCCTTGCTCATCAATTAAAATTTGAAAAAAACAAAGAAAATCAACCTCCACCCTTGACAGAATCAATAAATAATGAACCTCCTCCCCAATCACAAAAAAATGATCTGATACAACAACCACAACTCGTGATACACCCTTCATTGGAAATTACTATTCGTCCTCATGTCGCAATTAATCCAGATGATGATGATGAGATCTTAAAATAGATGAAGAGGTGCATAATTATTGAATACATTATTTTCCTTGTCCATGAGTGTTGGCCTCCTACAATGATTTAACAACTAAGCCCTTACAACTATGATTGAGACATTGGACCTCTAGCAGACCAACTATCTCAATCATCATGAAGGTGCATTTAACTTGTCAGCAAGGATATAAATTTGGAATGGAATTGACCGCAGTATGTGCACTAGGAATCAAAGTGGCCATATTCATCTCTAACTAAAGAAGACTTTAATGTTGAAAAGTAAATTGCCCAGAGAAATAACATAAGTTTTGAGCATCTACCAACAACTAGACTAAGTTGAAATGCATGACAGAAATGAAAATCTGAGCAAACAAATAGGAAACTACTATGTCTACTTTGGCTGCAAGAACATGTTGATGGTGTTTTCTGCACAACAACAACTTAGAGAGAATATGATATTATATCTCCCATGAAAGGTAAATCTCTATCAGTAAGCCTCAAGAGATAACCCCAAGGTCTCTAATGTCAAGTCTTGAAAATGCATAAACAACTCAGTGATAAATGTGAAAATGTTGGTAATCACAAAGGGACCTTACTACAAGCAAATACTAAATCTTCAAATTTATCAGATCTAGCAATATGGTGATACTTCAAATCCTAAATCTAACCCAGATAATAAAAGAAATAACAAAATATAAGGGTTTAGAGAGATCCCTAAATTAATTCTAATCCTTATATTAACAATGCAAATGATAAAACACTTGAAATAGACCAATCCCTTAGAAACTAATTCCTGTTTGACCTAGATAAATCTGCAATCTTACATAAATAGTGCAATATTCTAAGGCACAAAATATTTTCAAGTCATGAACATTTATCCAAACAACCCTATTGCAATTGAAATGAACAAGCACTCACAACTGAACTAAGCAGAATGAATATCAAAGTCCAACCTAACTTTGCAAAGCAACTAATAGTCAACTAGCTGCAAAAAGTATGGACTAGAGATTGTTGTAACACTTCAAGCATCAAATCATAAACACCATTAAGTCATCTAACATTTAACCTAACATGTATCAAATAAACTTAAGAAATTTCAAGAGAACCATGCCAGATAAAATTAACACAAGAAAGGCACCAAATCACAACATCTTTCACTTGCATTAAATCATCCAAAGTAGCAAAAATTCCAGTCTTCTGTTACAACACTTGCTTGAAAACAATCTTGACTACTAACTTCTTACTCTAATACTAAATTTTCTCCAATGTAATACTATCTAGCCCTTTCAAATGAGGAATTAACCCTATTTATAGAGATTACATCTTATGTCGGCCCAAATAGGGTTACAAAAAATTTGGCCCATAAAACAAGTTAGCCAAGAAGAATTCAAAATAAAGTAAAGTATGCATTAAATGCATGTGTTCCATCCAAGTTGGCCTAGGATCTCCAATTTGGCTCAGTCCAATGCATGTGAAGGATAAAGAGAAATAATGGGGAAGCACAAATTCTGATGAGGCATTGTATTAAATTCTCTCTCCTTTATCCTTATCTTGCTCCATCTTATCCCGCACCATCAAAAATACCTTCTCCAAATTGGCTATAGGTGGAATAACTAACACTTTAATTTTCCTTTCAATGGACTTAATATCCTCTCTTGACTGATTTACAATATTATCCCAGTCCACCTTCATGGTTTAATACTTATCCATTACTACAATGTATGTGGCTGCATCATCTAACTGATGTTCAGTGACTGGGTCCTCATTGACTGGAGAATATAAATCATGCCACCATTTTCTCAATTCCTCCAATTTTAGATGTTTTGGTTCAAACCTTTTTCTTCTTGTCATAACATTGAAGAAGGAAAATCACTTGTTGTAGATCTCAGTCAGGGTATCCTCAATTTTCTTCCCGTGCTTATGCACTTTCTTCAAAACCCTTTTCCTTATTTGCAAAACTTCATACCATTCCCAGGGTTCTGCAGTCCTAGGAAAAGGAAGAATTCCATCACTTACCAGTTTGTCTTCAGTGTATTCCATGATGGTCTTAGTCTTCTGCAACAAGAGATCCATATCCTCCTTATCCTAAGCTAGTACATTATTTAACCACTCTATTGATCTCCTAGCATCTCCACCAGTTGAAAGGATATCTTTGATAGCACTATCCCCTTTAGCTTCTACTCCTTGCAACTAGTTCATTATGGCATGTGTAGTGGTTTTCATCTTCTCCAACTCAGTTATTGTCTCCTGTGGTAGAAAACTTACAGCGGATGATGAGGAGATAATGGATTCCAAGGGTTTCATCAAGTTCTGCAGATACCTCTTAAGTTTATCATTCTCCTTTAAATCCTGCTTAGCTTGCACCTCTTTCTTCAATCTGCTTAGAGTAGTAGCACTAGAGCCTTCAAATTCTTCAACTTCTTCCATCATAGAGGTGGGTCCTAAGCTGATAGTTTGTACACTATAATCTCTACCATTCACTTCATCTTTACCCTTATCTAGAATAGGGGTTGTAATGTGAATCACCCTATTATTAGCTTCAACTCTCTCAATCCTGGAGATAACCCTAAATTTCTTCTTTTCTTTTCCCCTTCCTATGTTTTCCAGTAATTCATCCTAGTTGGGAGGAGTATCATATACCACATTTTTTTTACTCTTTAACTCCTTTTCTAGCCAACTAGGAACAATGGAATTCAATTGTACATTACCTTGTCCCACCACATCCTGTTGAACCTTGGAGAAATCCTCATTCAGATTTTTCTTTTCAGGAATCTCTTCAGTCTTATCTTCACTTTCCTTATCATGTTTTTCTTCTTCTTGTACTAGTGAAGGAGTCTTGACTGGAATTTCATCTCTCTCTAGAGGCCTATCCTCTTCATTTCTTGTAGGTGAATCCTCATAAGTCACCAGAGGAGACTACAATATCTTCTGTATTTCTACCTCTGCACTATAGAGTTCACCTTTTAAAAATTCTTCTTCTCCTTGATCTTGGTGATCCTTTGCATCTTTAGATTCACTTGGTACATTATGAATTTCATGAGGAGGGACATTATGGTGCTTAGTGGCAGGAAAAACTGAGGGAGTAATTCTCTTTGGCACTCCATATTTGGGTGAGGGAGTTCTTGATCTTCTTGTATACACCTATGTCTTCTCTCCTGAACTCTACACACTCACTACTGGTGGGTCAACTTCATCCCCTGCCTTAGAGGATTCCTTCTCCTTCTGTGAAAATCTCACTATTCTTCTTCTCTTAGGCACGAAAGCACTACCCTCTTTTCCTTCTTTCTCAACTTCTTCCATTGTAGATTTCTTTGTCTTTGAAATGTGTTTTATTTTCTTAGCAATAGGCTTTCCTTGCTTCTCTCCTTCTTCTGCTTCTTCCGCTTGAGGATCCTTAATATTTATCTTGAAAGGAGAGCTCACCTTAGCCTTATCCTTAGGATCCTACTCAGTTGACTCCTTAGAAATGGAATGAGACTCCAAGTCTCCCATTAGATAATAGGTGCATTGCACACCCTCACATTCCAACTCCCATATCTTGTGCTTGAGCCACATCTTAGTGTACTTAATCACTAGAGTCATGATCTTCTCTAATTATGTCTTCTATTCCTCTAGCCAGTCTATCTCTCCAACTAGTTTATCCTTCACAAATTCATAGTCATGGCCATGGGTCAAATCTCCATCATCTTCAATCTGATCAGGAATGTATTTTATGTTGTATAGTTGGACCAAGTTCACTGGCAACCTAGAGAATTTTTTTCTAATTTGAAATTCATCCTTGTTGTTAGCCCAATAATATTCTACATCATCCTTATGGTTGTATTCCCTACTGGACCTATTTTGTGCCTCACCAGTCCTATCAAATCTGGATCTCCTAGAATGGAAAGAGAGACCTAAAGTACTCATTCCTTCCTCAAAAGCATGGGCTAAATTAATAGAGGGGAAAGCCTCATTACTACCTATCATCAAAGGAAAATCACCACCAAATCCGGTCTTATGTTTATCCTTCTTGAAAATTGCATCAAAATCACAGATTTTCCTTGTGACCTCCAGAAGTATAATATGATTTGTGGGATATCTAGGGAGTCTATATGGAGCTCTATGACAACCATCTATTCTGATGTATGAAAAGGTAGGGAACTGGATAAACCAAGCTTCAAACCTCTTGATTAGTTCCTTGGAACTATTTGAGATCCAGACATGCTCTACACCTTGTAATAGCTTGGTGATGTACATGGTGAATGCATCATTCACCCTCCTATAACTTGTGCTACCTAAGTGCAATTGTGGGTACACCTCATAAATCATGTCCTACTAAAACATGCCTCCTGTGCTTAGCCCCTTGTATGGATGGAACCTTGCAAGTGCATAGACCAAGTAAGAAGTCATTGTGAAAGTCTTTGTATACAAGACATTGCACATTTGTTCAGGTATCATTGCACTTATAATTCATGCCCAATGGTAGTTAATATTATGCTCCATCCTCAAAATGACATGGAACATCTAGTTTTCAAATACTCCTCCACTCTTCAATCCCACAACTCTACTGAGGAGTGTGATAGAATCATAGTATTCCTTTCTGAACTTAGATCTGAATAGTTGCTTGGGAAGCTTGGAGAAGTGAGACTTGGGTTTCTCTAGCTAGGAATTGATAATACTTCTTCGCTATGTCCATATCCAAACCCACCACATGGGACCTATCAGGCATGTCAAAGGTCTGGGAAATAGATACAGGGTTAATATTTTCCACTATTCTTCCTTGAGGACCAACTATCATTTGTGTGCCCCTATCATAGTGTTTGGAATATTCAAGCACCAACTCATAGCATTAAATGGTAGGAGGGAATCCAGCTACATGGGCCAATCCTGATTCCAATATCCTTCTAGCCAATAGAGGAAGGTTATGTGTTGCCATCCTTGCCTTGAATTCCTCGTAATCGCACAAACCAACATTTGTATCAATGACCTATGACCAAATGGAATTCAACTTGCTTTCTAGGATCCTACTCCTTATATCCATTTTGATCCTTTCTGTGTTGAAGATAGTAGACCCTTCAACACTTGGATCCATTACCTTGCCCTTGGTCCTTCTGGCAATGGCTTGACTTGATTCAACCTACGTTCAAAAAAAGACCACAATAAAGATCCATCACAACATGAAATCCAAGTTAGTCCATCATAAAATCGCATATTCATCCTTAAAACAAGTCCCATGATGAACAAAATCCCCTAGAATCTCACAAAGATTACTTTTTTCAAAATTCAGATTTTTAGTCCCCTCGTGGAATTCAGGCTAGAGAGGAATTTTAGGAAATTCTAGGCTAGATGAAATTCAGTGAAACAAGCACAACAAAAATTTGAAAAATGATTTAATCAACCATCATCAGTTAAGAAACATCATGAAAAACCTTTAAATAACTCAAACTAATCACATAATGCGCAATCATTAGGTAATAGCTCATGATACCCCACAATCCTTTATTATCAACAAGATTTCAGAGAATTTTGTCAAGGACAGAAATCCACGAGAATAGTAAGAGTTCACAAATTTCGGGAAAATGAAGGGCCAAAGAAGTTTTAGTAAAATCCCGAGGAAACATAATTTCATGAATTCAACACAATTTTCATATTCTAAGCATATCTTCGGGAAATCGATAAAGTGATGAAAATCAGGGAATTCTTAAAGTAAAGGAAATCTTCGAGATGTCTGAAAGCCCAAAATCTTTGACTTCATCAGGATTTCACCCAATTCAATTAAATAATTAGGAATTTGGGGATTTAGTCTTGGATTCAACTTGTTTAGATTTCAAATGGAGAACCATCAGTTTTAGACTCATTCAAACATGACCACAAGTAATGAGAGTGACAATTTCAAATGGGAACCCTAAGAAGCAAACATGAATGCACAATTTGGATGCAACTCAACTTTTTATCTCTACTATCCTTCATACAAATTCTTCCACAACCTAGCTAAGACCATGCAATTATCAGATTAGACGATGGACAACAAGTTTCAATTCACCCAGAACATGATTTTATCAATGGTTGGGGATTTGCTAGGTCAAACTACGGCTTGTTCCATCAAGCATGAAATTGAACAAAGAATCGAACAATGCAACAGTTGACCACATTAAATCTCAATTAGGTAGAAGAAAAGAAAAGTGAGCTATAGGGAAGGGCATCAAACCAAAATCAAAAACCCTAGCTCCACTACCGAGCTCTACCACATCAAAATCCTGACTCAAAGCATACACACACAAACCATGAAACAATTCAATTATTTTATTAAAAGAGAAGGCAACATGTACATACCATGAGAACCAAGAAATCAAAATAGGAGTAGCTAGCAAGAAGCCTTGGAGTCCAAGAAAATGCACGCATCCACCAGAAAAAATCTGATTAAAGCAAACAATTACAACTCGAATGTGAGACTCAACAAAAGCAACTCAAAATCCAATCTTCTCAAATTTTTTAGTCAAAGAAAATGACTCAAATTCGATCATAAATCGCATTTAAACCAAATAAAGCAAGTTGTAGAATCATACAAGAAGTATAAACGCAATGAAAAGAGAGTAGGCTCAGGAATCTAAAGGCATGGAAAAATTTCAAGAAAATCCACACCAAATGGAATTTTGTGGAAGTCCCAGGAATTTTTGAAAAATAATGCAAATCACCCTCCCTTCGTGTTTTAGGGCATTCGAGGAATTCTCGCCTCTAAAGGGAATTCTTTCCCAAAAGGAAACCCAAAATAGGTCCCATAACACAAGATTTTCAAAGTGTTTCCTTGAAAGGGGATTTGCACAAGTAGGATAATCATTTAGGCACATGCCAAGGCAACCAAATCCTCAAAATCAAAGGTTCAAAACACCCAGAAATGAAAGAAAAAGAGGGTCCCTTCTTCAACAGTGGCGTTGTGTGTGAAAACCTGACAACATAACACCGGGCCACAAAATGGAATTGTAGTGCCCTCAGTGAACGATAGTGTCGTGATTTCTTAACCAATTGCTGAACAAAAGTACGGCAACCAAAGGAAAAAGTGCTCACTAAGTGGCCCCTTTGATGAGTATCCCTAAAACAAATGTAAACTCACATGCATGAACTTATAACTCTATTTTATTCATTGGAAAAATAAGCATTACCAGAACAATATAGCTATATTACTAGAAAAACTAAGAATTCAAGTACATCCTCAGATTGATCAACCTTCTAAGAAGGAGCATACGAGTCTTATTTAGAAGAAGAAAAGCTATGAACTAACCACCTAGCAAGGTGATCCTCTCCAACAGATTAGGGGGACACCACTTGAAGGAAATCATAAAAAAGTGGAGAGGCGGTCACACATTCGAGGAATCTAGTCAAGCATGTTTTCCTTAACATAGGTTTTGCACAATAGTAACACCTATATTCACTCAATAGATAATTAAGACCATTTACAAGGTGGTTACAATTTGATTTGAATGAGGAATCTCCCTCCATTGAGATTCTTCCCTCCATTGACCTTTGAATGATTTCCTTGTTGACCATTATCGTAAATGATCAGCTAGTAGAATCTTCTTCAATTTTGTGGGCCTCTAATTATATATGCATGACAACATTAGTATGCACAACAATTGCATATCTATAAAGTTATCTTAAAGTAACATTCATTAATCCACGTGTAAAATTAATATAGATAGTTCATATATCATGTCAACATCATTAAAGATTACAAAAATAAGCTTACACCCAATGTCTATGGTTTTGAGGAAATATCATAAAAACATCAACATCCAAGTATCAAAGTCTATGACAACTACAACACACGGATAATAAACTCTATCAAAATTGAAACATAAACTAGACTCATCACTCCCCCCAACCTAAGGTTTTGTTGGTCCTCCAATAGAGGAAGTGTTGTTTTTCTGCTTAGTCAATGCCCTAAATTTTGCAACTTCCAGTTGTCCTACATCAGTTCTTGTGGTGTGTGAATTAGGGTCCCAATAGAACCCTTGTTGTCTATCCGACCTGCTCCATCTATGTCTCTTTGTAGCTATATCATACTGGTAATACTTGAAATTTGGCACAAGCCATAATAGGATTTGTGGCTGAAAAGTTAGTGGAAGCCAAAATTGTCCCTTTCTCCTTCCAATCTATATATATTTATCAACTCTCTTAAGTGCTACAACATAGTTCTGCATAGAGTGAGTCTCAGCTTGTTTTAACTCATCAGTTAGGTTATTCCACCTTTGTGAAAGGTATTCCATCACATATTCCCCTATAGTTTTTGCTACCTTCTCATATTCTTTGTATACTACTTCTCTCTCTGGTAGGATCCTATAGCTATAGCTTGGTCTATAAAGGATTCTATACCAATCCCTAAAAATATCTCTTGGATTTCTAGATTCATCCCTGATGGATAGGGGAGTGTTGGATTCCATTTTTCTATAAGTCTTGAACTTTTGTCCCCAACTAATTTCATTATGTATCTAGGACATAAATTCCATTAATTAGACATCCTAACATACAACAATGGATTCTAATCATGGTCTTGGGTCACAGCATAATTATGCAAATAGAATTCACACAAAAAAAATTCATTTCAAGAGGAACAATCCGATAAGCATTGAAAAATTCAAGAGGAGTCTCAATGGAAGGATTAAAACTTGAAAAAATCCTTGCTAGTTTAAAAGAAAGATGCTTCTCCTTCAAATACAAAGAATAGACCCTTGGAGGAGTCCCGCATTCTAATATATGAGGTACTAAGGTTGCTATATTGTCTACCTTTTCCTTTAAAGTAGCAATTTCCTCATTCATATCTTCAATCTCTTCATCTCTCTTTTGAGTTTCCCTCTTTAGCCTATGTTTCTCCTCTTTCCATTCATCCTCCCTCCTATGCATCTCTTTCTATAAGTTCATGGGCTACCGTATGCTCACGGCTGAAAAAATCAGAGGGCTTATATTCTACCCAAAAATTCAGCACCGAGCAAGCTGCTCTCTTCAAAGTATGGGAAAATACCGGGTATAGATTTTGTTTTGTTCAACCACCCCGAATCGTAGGTGTTGGATCTATTCTCCCAGTTCTGGCCACAGGGCCTCTTGTTCTTGATCTTGTTGCAGGAACTCCTACTTCTACTCTTGCTATAGGAGCTCCTGATTCTCCTTATACTCTTGACTCTCAACTTGTTCAGTGATGGAAGCAATATCTACCAATGCCACATTTGTTGATTCGTCAAATATGTCCTTTTCCTCAACATTTTCCTGCCCCATTGGAGCTTCTATGTACTCCCGTGATGTTTCTCTAGGCTTAGGGATTTCCTGCAGAGACATACCAAAGGCTGGCCCAACTGGTCTTGATTTTCTAGGAGGGCTCTCATGTTTTTCTTTGGCTATAGGAAGAATAGTGTCAACCTTCCATTTCTTAGAGCTTGGCACTTCTTTTTCTACCATTTGATTTTTAGCCTTTCCTTCCTTATTTCTACCTCTTTCTTATGTTTCTCCTAGTTCTCATTAGGGATGAAAAAGAGGAAGATGATCATCAGAATCTGAAGAGAAAATTTCTTTGTCTAAATGTTCTATCTTAGAAGAACTAATCTCTATGATCTATTCAACTACATGAGGGTTTATGCTAGGGCTTGCACCAAAAGTTGAGGCACCAGGAGTGGCTTCAACCATTCTCAATATCCTAATAGCCCTAAGAGGTTAAGGCAAAACCCTAGGTCACAAATGCTCTAGTCTAATTGGATCAATATTTAAGAATTATTCCTAAGTCATTTCAGACACATCATGCAGAGACTTTTCAACTAGTGATTTGATCAGACAATGGTGGGAAACAGAATTAACCCTACCTTTTTGGGCCTTGACTGCCATGATTGAAAGGTGCTATAGCATATTTGGCACATTCATTCTTATCCCATGCCTCATATGATTCAAGAGTTTGAATTACATAGAATGTAGATTCAACTGGCGAGCTTCACAGGTAATGTACTTCACAACATAAATAGCTACTTGCTTCCATGGTTTAGGTAGAGAGGTTCTCTTTGCACCTTGCTTGTCCACACTCAATGGAGGGTCACCAAGTTCTATAAATCCAACCCTATCTAACCTAGAATCTCTGGTAGTATGGTTATGTTCACTGTCGGTAGGCAACCCTGTAACTTCTGCAATCCTCTCTTCAGTAGCTATGACCTCCAACCCTTTTATCGTGGACTTTCCTTCAGACAATGTCTAGGAAAATTCCAATGCAGCATCTTCATTAAAACCATTCATCTTCAAGAAATAATCTAACCACCTACAATTTTTGAACTCGGCCTGGCAAGGTGCATGCTACAGTAATACATCATGAACTGTGGGTTCATT
>VDFB02170081.1:0-40545 GCA_007258455.2 Sequoia sempervirens | reverse complement strand
AAATAAACCCTCTTTGAGAACTTCACGGTTATACAAATGATATAAATGATATCTAATACAACAAAGACTTGTATGAACACCACTTCATTCCAAGCAACAAAGGAACTTCCTTGCATGAGTCATTCCCAATGTATCCTAAAAACCAATGACATTTTCTATCAATACACTGCCCATTACAATTATATGAACATGTAATGTCCCCAAAATTTGGATGAAATGACTTAGCTATTTAATATTGCCTAAGTCTTAAATTACATTTAAGTGGGGGATATTAAATAATTAATAAATCAAGTTATAAAGTGACTTCATGAGATGTTCCTAAAGTGACTTGTGAAATATTTGGAATATTACTTTGTAAAAGTCACTAATGTTTTGATTAATGAAAATTAAAAAAGTGATTTATGAAATAATTGAAATATTATTTTATAAAGTAAAAGGAGTCACTTTAATTTTATGAATGGGAAGCATACAAAAGAGAAGAAGAGGGAATCATTCGCATCTTTTTGAAAAGTTATATCACCTCTTCACAGGAAGCTCAAGCTTTCTCTCCTAGGGTTTGGAGATATTGCTGGTCCAGTTTCGGGTGTGAAATAACACCTCCTAGCTTGGACGACTTCAGGATTCTGGAAAAACAATGACCCTCATGGCGTGAGTATGATTTGGGACAGATGGAAATGAATTTCAACAAGTATTTCAGATTTTCGTGATTTTTATTCTCTAGAGTTTGGCGTCCATTATTGGATGATTTTGTGGTGAGATTTTAGTGCAAACGATGGCCTCTCTTGCAAAGAAACCCTAGGTGCGGTTAAGATAACTATTATGAAGCATATTCAGATCGGGTTTTTGAAGAATCCAAGTAGTATTTAGCAAAACGCAATTTCCGGTCCAAATGCCTCTAGAGACACTCTTATGCTGGACGTGGTAGTTTTTGTGAGTTGTGGAATGACCAATGAGGGATGCTGGTTGAGCGTCTCACCTTCTTGAAGCAACGAGTGTCCAAGTGAATGTATGTTAGCTGCTGCTCATGCTAGAAGACCCATACTTTGGACGTCATCCTCAGCTTCAGGCTGAAGTCAACTTATTATCTCAGGTTTGGGTATTAATTTCTGCCTTTTGAAGTTTCTTTGCTGGACTATAATCACTGTCCGTTTTGTGTTAATAGAACTGGGACTGGCCCCTTTGTAATCACAGTCACCATGAACAGCAGACACCTTATGGCTGTATGTTACAATTTATACTGAGTTTCCTGTATTCCAGTGCAGCAATAGACTTTTGGGATGATGCTAATGGGTATTGCTAATAAACTTAATGTAAGGGAAATGGGGGTTAGTAGGGTTTCTGAACAATACAAGGCTGAAGTTGATTTGGACTGTTAACCAGTGTGTTTCAGTTTTAAACTATGAAACTAATGCTTACCCGAAATAATGAAATCCAATGTTATGTGTTCTGAAATATTTAGTACTATTGTTGTGACACTACTTTTATATTGAACACTCATGGTTCATATTCATAGACTCAATATTGTATGGAAATGATTCTGCCAAACTTGACAAGATTGTATCAGTTGCACATCTCTTCAAAAAAAAGAAAGAAGCATCTTACAATGTGTGACAAATTACCTAGCTGCTGTGCATGAGCTTTGTCAGATATTTCAGTCAACAGATAGCTGGAAAAATCAGAATGTAGAAACCTAGTTAGCCAATTACACTCTTGGCAAATCATTATCTGCACGCTACAATTTTACATGAGAAAAGTCCTAGCAACTACACTTATCAGCTGATAGAATTGTTCAAGATAACTGTTGATGAAATTCCAAGCAGCAAAACAGAAAATTGAGCCCAGATTAGTCAAGGACTTTACAGTGGTATCAGAGCTGGAGATCTTGCCAGCCTGTTTGGGGTTTGTGACTCATAAAATTTCAGTTATCTAAGGATGATTCAGATGGACAGACTTGTCACTCTTAGAGAAAATCAAAATGTGATGATAAGCACCCTTCAAAAACTCCTACCAAAGGAAGAGGACGAGCAGGTGGTAATGAAAATAGAAGCCAATAAAATTGTTGCTGAGTACCAGGGATTACCAGATGATTTCAAAACTCATGTCCCCTTGGATGACTTTTTGGGAATACTCGAGGAAGGAAATCCAAGTAAGAAAAAACTATATAACTATATCAGAAAGTTGAAAAAGGAAGAAATTTCGGGTCTTGGGTTGTCTACTAACAACAATGCAGTATCTATGCTTGAGCCTAGTATTCATGAGGAAGGAAAGGACTTAACTACAGTGCAGACAAGCACACCAGTTGTAGTGGGGAACCAGGAAATGTGTGATGAATGGCTAATGAGGGCAAAGGAAGCGAAGTTGATAGCTACTCAAGCAAAACAACAATTACAAAGAATTAAGGAAACATCAAAACGAGCTCCCTTCAAATCAAACAAACATAAAATTTCTGCACTTTCCGGAAAGGCACTTCACATGGACCATCCTTGTGACCTCTCAAATCATGAAAAAAATGTTCCAAAGGGAAGGTATGCAAGTGATAAATTGATTTGGGTTGCTAATACCTTTTCAAAAAAAGAGCAGAGAGAAGTTGAGTATGTTGAAGTTCGCAAATCAGCATATAGTGAATAATGTTTACATCATGCCAGTGAGGATAGTTTAGATGTTGGGAAGAAATTCCCAAGGTCCAATGTATATCAGTTTGATGTCCAAACAGCACCTACGGAGAGAAGTGCCCATTTTAGCTTCAACACTTTTGATCCTGATGGTAATTTGTTTAACAAAACAGTCGTTCATGGAAAACACAATGAGTTTACTTGTTCAGATCCAAACCGTCAGCTCATAAGTTCATGGGATCCAGGTATTTCAACACAAAAGCATGGTGGAGAGGAAGCATTTGATGATCTCTCTTTTGAACACAACGTTTTCCTTACCACAGAACCTAGAATATGCAAAGAAATCAGAGATAATATGGGGTACACTCTTGGTGGATCAGCCACTAGTATTATACCTACACATGTAGAGGGAGATGTAAGTGATTCCGTTTGCGTTGAACATACATTATTCACAATGGAGGAACATTTTTCAGGATTATATGAGGCATTATGCCTTAGAGAGTTGATTGTAGAATCTAAGAGAACGCCTAACAAGACGAACCCACAATTTGATAATGTTTGGTTTGTTATGGATACAACGCCATGGAGTTGGATGGCAGCAAGGATCATATCAGCTAAGGAAGTGATGGTATAGATTAGAAAATGGGACAGCAATCTTTTGACATCTCATGAGCATGAATCCAAGCTAGATTGTGGTGACAAGAAATGTAGCATGGTAGACATTCATGTAAAGATAGACAAGCATGAGGTGATGGTGGGAACTCCTACTTGCCTACAACCTGAAGTTATAACAGCAATGGGAAAAGAACATGAGTCAATTTGTATGTTGGTTCCTCGCTCTTATGGTGTTGATACTTTGATTGAGTCTAAGGATATCATAACTTCAAGGTTTGATATGCTACAAGGTTGGGCTGCCAAATGTACGCAAGCGTGCTCTTGCATTGAAGTTTTACAGGGTAATGAAAGAAAAGGTACAATCAGTCCTAAATCACTGGTTGGGGATAGCAGTGTTATACTCTCTCATCTACATGAACTTGCAATCCCTATTCTTGAAGTAATTGGTGACAATGAGTTTCCAAATGATAGCTTACATGATGCGTTGATTAAGCATGGTTTTTTTGATGTTGCTTCTTCCAAGAGGGCTAAATTTGTTCACTTTAGAACAACAGCCATAAATCAGTCCAAAGAAACTTGTAACATACATCACTCTATACATGATGAGAAACAAGATTTCTCTAATTCTGAGTTTGTAGATGATGTTTTCAATGTTAAGGAGAATGAAGTGGCATTAGGTATTCAATGGTTGAAATCTCTTGGAAGATCTGTCCAAGACTTCAGCAAGATGATATTAGAGCTCACTCACATGGGTAAACACATGGTGCTTAAGCCACAAGGGAATGAGACAAAGGATGGGACAGTTAAGGACATGTTTGTGTGCTCTAACATTGATGACTTCAAAGGCATGGATAAGAATGAAGAATTCAGTCCTAATCTTCTGATTTTGAACAACAGCGATATATCCTCACTTCCTAATTAAATTGCAGCTTCTAACTATTGGGAAAGGAGTGATATTGTTTCTACTTTGGTTGGCGCTCAAGCAGCATGCATAGGTCATGGTAATTTATATGATGCATCCCATCTTAGGGCTGAATTTAAACACTTTGGAGCAGCAGATTTAGAGCAGTCCCAAATATTGAATGATGGTTGGCTAGAGGGGGCAAAGCAAACCAAGTTGTTGGCTCAACAAGCCAAGCCCTATCTTCAACATAGTCACGATATGCACCCTTCTTTAGATGATGATGATAAAAAATTGACTAATTCAGAAAATTCAGTTGTTGTTGAGTATTCTCTTGATGGTGATAATGATTTTGTGGAGAGCACCCCTAATGAGCCATACACTCAAGAGTTGTCTTTGATGAGTGTTGATGACATCTATGCTACACCTTTGGGTTTATCACCTATTTCTCGTGGCATGACAGCGACTTATTTGTTGACTGGTGACTTCATATTCATAGATTCATCATGGTTTAGTGACTGCACTAGTTGGATTCACATTGCATTTTCGGACTTTTCGTGCTCTACACCAGCTATTTAGTTTCTTGGGAGTGTGTGGAGGCATGTTTGCTTGATGGGCATTGAGTATTTAATGGATTTCTTCAGTATGTATGGGTATGTTGACAACTATGATTTCATTCTTGTTGCTGGCATGAGTTACAACAGCAGTATTTGGTGGTCTAGTGAGTTGATCTATTTATACATGGGAGGTTTGAGCAACTGGCTCCACTTCAATACCTTGGAGATTGACACTAGTCAGTTTTACCAGAAGAAGGTGGGTTTCCCTAGGACTTGCACGTTGGATTTCGGTTTTGATCCAGCTTCTTTTCAGGAGGTTGTTGACATTCATGATGATACCCTTCTGAATCCTGAAGAACCATCTCTTCCAGTTGTGAGTTGTGGGCCTTCTTCTGATGACGGCAGTACTAGATGGGATACGCATGACTACTCTGGTTTTCCTCTAGCACAGGCAGGGGAGTTTCACTTTGGTTGCATTCTGAGGTGTGTTCACCAGTTGTCGTTCAGCCCACATGTACAGGATTTGATGATGACATTGATGACACAGAGAGATGGGTTGAATAAGGGACGTGCCAATTCACTTTGGTATGGCATGCTTCAGATTGCAGATGATGAGTCCAAGTTTGATAGGACTCTCACTTTGATTTCTCCAGTTGGATATTTCCAGCAACAGGAGCTTGAGACTCAATTCGACTGGACTATTGGGGTTATCAAAGTGGTGCAGCGGAAGTCGGTTGGTGTTGAAATTGATGGACTTCCAATTTGTTTATGGATTGTGTGTTTGTGTGAGGTTCATCACCGCAATTCAGGGATGGCAGAGTTCACCGATCAGCAGATGGAGATCCCTGTGCACAATTCATATAAGGTGAATTTTAGGTTTTGGATCCAAGAGTTTACTTGTTGGGTAGTTGGCTTCACAGAATGACAGGGCTTGACCATGTCAGGAGTTACAACTGTATACAGAGGTTGCTCGATTGCGTTCTTTCCAAGATCAATTGGGATCCAGGTGGTTGGTGGACAGACATAGATGGTTTGTTGTTCAGGTCTCAGATGTTGTGGCAGTTGAGTTGGTTTGCAATTGCGGATTGCTTGAAGGCAAGCAATCTTTGGGAAGGGAGGACTGTAATGTCCCCAAAATTTGGATGAATTGACTTAACTATTTAATATTGCCTAAGTCTTAAATTACATTTAAGTGGGGGATATTAAATAATTAATAAATCAAGTTATAAAGTGACTTCATGAGATGTTCCTAAAGTGACTTGTGAAATATTTGGAATATTACTTTGTAAAAGTCACTAATGTTTTGATTAATGAAAATTAAAAAAGTGACTTATGAAATAATTGAAATATTATTTTATAAAGTAAAAGGAGTCACTTTAATTTTATGAATGAGAAGCATACAAAAGAGAAGAAGAGGGAATCATTCGCATCGTTTTGAAAAGTTATATCACCTCTTCACGGGAAGCTAGAGCTTTCTCTCCTAGGGTTTGGAAATATTGCTGGTCCAGTTTCAGGTGTGAAATAACACCTCCTAGCTTGGACGACTTCAGGATTCTGGAAAAACAATGACCCTCATGGCGTGAGTATGATTTGGGACAGATGGAAATGAATTTCAACAAGTATTTCAGATTTTTGTGATTTTTATTCTCTAGAGTTTGGCGTCCATTATTGGATGATTTTATGGTGAAATTTTAGTGCAAACGATGGCCTCTCTTGCAAAGAAACCCTAGGCGCGGTTAAGATAACTATTATGAAGCATATTCAGATCGGGTTTTTGAAGAATCCAAGTAGTATTTAGCAAAACGCGATTTCTGGTCCAGACGCCTCTAGAGACACTCTTATGCTGGACGTGGTAGTTTTTGTGAGTTGTGGAATGACCAATGAGGGATGCTGGTTGGGTGTCTCACCTTCTTGAAGCAACGAGTGTCCAAGTGAATGTATGTTAGCTGCTGCTCATGCTAGAAGACCCATACTTTGGACGTCATCCTCAGCTTCAGGCTGAAGTCAACTTATTATCTCAGGTTTGGGTATTAATTTCTGCCTTTTGAAGTTTCTTTGCTGGACTATAATCACTGTCCGTTTTGTGTTAATAGAACTGGGACTGGCCCCTTTGTAATCACAGTCACCATGAACAGCAGACACCTTATGGCTGTATGTTACAATTTATACTGAGTTTCCTGTATTCCAGTGCAGCAATAGACTTTTGGGATGATGCTAATGGGTATTGCTAATGATCTTAATGTAAGCGAAATGGGGGTTAGTAGGGTTTCTGAACAATACAAGGCTGAAGTTGATTTGGACTGTTAACCAATGTGTTTCAATTTTAAACTATGAAACTAATGCTTACCCAAAATAATGAAATCCAATGTTATGTGTTCTGAAATATTTAGTACTATTGTTGTGACACTATTTTTATATTGAACACTCATGGTTCATATTCATGGACTCAATATTGTATGGAAATGATTCTGCCAAACTTGACAAGATTGTATCAGTTGCACATCTCTTCAAAAAAAAGAAAGAAGCATCTTACAATGTGTGACAAATTACCTAGCTGCTGTGCATGAGCTTTGTCAGATATTTCAGTCAACAGATAGCTGGAAAAATCAGAATGTAGAAGCCTAGTTAGCCAATTACACTCTTGACAAATCATTATCTTCACGCTACAATTTTACATGAGAAAAGTCCTAGCAACTACACTTATCAGCTGATAGAATTGTTCAAGATAACTGTTGATGAAATTCCAAGCAGCAAAACAGAAAATTGAGCCCAGATTAGTCAAGGACTTTACAGAACAAGGGCTTTCACCATGGAAGGTCGAAGAATTATCCACAAAAGGCTAATTGTAAGCAAGGTAATAGTCCAATCCTAATGTCGATAATAAAATAGATTTAATGTTCAAGAAATAAGATTCAATTCAATCCTTGTGCCAATCTGAAGGTGTAAACATACCTAAGGTGTAGTGCCTATATCTGCAAGGGCTGCAGCAAATGAAGTGAGTAAAATGATATGCAACTATTCTTTAAGAACCAAATCACTCTTTTAAAACTGCTACAGGACTATACACTCCTACCGAAATTGTTCATGCCACTACAAGAGCTGTGAGTAGGTCACAAGATCATAATTTGCTACCGAAACAGTGCACAGGTGACAAGAAATTTAGCTTTCATGATGCAGGGAAACAGCTAACATAGAAGTAAAAAAGGAAATGAAATACAAGTACAAAAAATAATCATGATCTCATTGCTAAATAATAAATAATTAAAATAATCTATTCTTTCTACATTTCTTCAAAGCTATACAATTATAACACATACAAACTAGAAACAAAATGAATAGAAATACTGGAGATCATTCCCAGTGTTTCTTGACAGTGGGCCCACCTCTCCGTCCACACAGGAATGATCTACTACAGGGCCTCTTTCAATATGTAACTATATTATAATATCTTTCAAAAAGTCTTATTTATCACCTCCATACTATTAACTTCTACACTATTGCATTTACTCCATGCTATATGCTATGGTTTATAAAGTTTTGAATACCCGTACCTTACAACAAATTATGTGCAAATTCACCAACAATAGATGGATTCGTTTGGCCTGCATCCAAATCATCTTTTTAACACAAAAAATGATACATCAATAGGTTACAACAATATAAATTGCTTTTTTAAAAAGGTTTCAAATAAAAACAATTATTGATCAAAACTAATAAGTGAAAATCATTGCATACTACTGAAATACCACTCCAAGCAACTACCATTATTATTTTGCCTCCACCTTCTTTGACATGCTATAAGATCTGTTTTCTCAGGCTAAAAATGTCAACGTTTACTAGTAAATATAATCTATTATTTATTTTTCTTATTTTAACTTACAACTAAATATACCACTTATTTTTATTCAATCATATGCAACGGAAATATTAAAATGGTCATGGTACGATAATAAAATGCAGCACAAAGATGGTCATTATGGTAAAGGAAGAAGACTATAATATGAGATAAATTGGTCATAAATGAACCTCATCGTAGGGCATAACAACTCCCCTACTACAGAAACTCAAAAAGTCAAACAGAGTAATGAACATAGAAAATTACATTTAATAGCATAAAGATGTTTTGACAAGTATATCATGCATAATCCGACCACCTAAACAAGCAAACACCATTATCACAAATGCCTCCATGTATGCTACATTGGTCATCACAACCAGCAACACAATTAACACAGTTTGTCAAAGCTCTAAATTATTTTATAAAAAAAAAAGATGGCAACGTTAGTTAATTGTAAACTGTAAAAACTTTGTTTACATAAAGAAAGTCATTGTTTAGTAGCTTAATGCATCATTTGCGAGAGATCAGGCTAAACAGAAAGTAGATGTGAAAATTTGCAAAAATGAATGGATCGCACCAATTAAACAGTCAGTCCCTGTATAGCCCAGTTTGCAATTACATACTCTAGTAGAATTGCATGTTCCATGCCGATTGCAATCAGCAAAAAAGGTTGCTGAAACAAATAAACCCTCTCTGAGAACTTCACAGTTATATAAATGATATCTAATAAAAAAAACACTTGCATGGCCACCACCACATCTAAAGCAACAAAGGAACTTACTTGCATGAGTCATTCCCAATAAATCCTAAAAAGCAATAACATTTTCTATCAATACAATGCCCATTACAATTATATAAACAAGGGCTTTGACCAAGGAAGGTCAAAGAATTATCCACAAAAAGTTCATTGTAAGCAAGGTAATAGTACAAACCTAAGGTGGATTATAATATAGATTTAATGTTCAAGAAATAAGATTCAATTCAATCCTTGTGACAATCTGAAGCTCTAAACTTACCGAAGGTGTAGTGGCTATATGTGCAAGGGCTGCAGCTAATGAAGCGAGTAAAATGATATGCAGCTATTCTATAAGAACAAAATCACTCTTTTGAAACTTCTACAGCACTATACACTGCTACCAAAATTGTCCATCCCACTACAAGAGCCGTGAGTAGGTCGAAAGATCATAATCTGCTATAGAAACTGTACACAGGTGACAAGAACTCTAGCTTTCTTATGCAGGTAAAAACCTAAAATAGAAGTTAAATGAGGAAAAGACACAAGATAAGAAATAATAATCACGATCTCATTGCTAAATAATAAATAAGAAAAATAATTTATTCTTTCTACATTTCATCAAAGCTAAAAAATTATAACCATACAAACTAGAAATAATCTGAATAGAAATAAAGGAGATCATTGCCAGTGCTTCCTGAGAGTGGACCCTCCTCTCCATTCACACAGGAATGATCTACTACAGGGCTTCTTACAAAATGTAACTATATTATAATATCTTTCAAAAAGTCTTATTTGTCACCTCCATACTATTACCTTCTACACTATTGCATTCCCTCCATGCTATATGATATGGTTTATATGGTTTTGAATACACGTACCTTACAACAAATTATACGCAATTTCACCAAGGATAGATAAATTCGTTTGGCCTGCAGCCAAACCATCTTTACAACACAGGAATTTATACATCAATAGGTTAAACAATATTAATTGCTATTTTAAAAAGGTTTCAAATAACAGCAATTATTCATCGAAAGTTATAAGTGAAAATCATTGCATACTACTGAAATACCACTCCAAGCAGCTACCATAATTCTTTTGCCTCCATCATCTTTGACATGGTACAAGATCTATTTTCCCAAGCTAAAATGTCAATGTTTATTAGTAAAAATATCACTTATTTTTATTCAATCATATGCAACGGAAATATTAAAAAGGTCATGCTATGATAATAAAATGAAGCACATAGATGGTCATTATGGTAAAAGGAGACTATAATATGAGATTAATTGGTCATACATGAACCTCATCGTAGAGCATAACAACTCCCCTGCAACAGAAATTCAAATAGTCAAAAAGGGTAATGAACATAAAATATTCCATTTAATAGGATAAAGATGCTTCATATCAGGCAAAGGCTCTTCTCTAATTGAGTTTTCCAATAGGAGTCGAGAAGACCATGTTCATAACACAAATCTTACAACAATAATATATGATGCTACATTTACAATGTTACATATCAGAAGTACAACCATTAAAAGCAGTAAAGACGATAAAGTTTTGCACCACAATCCAAATGAGAACACCTACATCAGCAACCACCACTAGAGAATCAAAAAGAAAACAAACAGAACTCACTAATTTGCCTAGTTCATATTTTTTCCTACAATTTAATTCAAGCAAATTTCATCACGATTTGTAAGGATTTATGTATTCTATCTTTACACAAAAAAATCCCTTACTGAGCAAGACCTAGAACTCCACCAAGTTTTGCGTGGCTGCATGCTATATCCATCATGAACTTACAAAAGACATCCCCATACTACAAATACCAAATTTCTGGAGAAGAAAACTAGTTAGGAATGGTTGGATTCCTCAAATTTTATTTGAAATACACAACTGTTAATCGGTTATACCTGCTGAAACTGAGGATAATCAATGCCTTAAGAATATACACTGGCACATGCAATCATGAGCTTTGGCCTAAAAAGGTTAGAAGCATTTCATAATTAATGACTCATGTAAACTAGAAGGAAACAAATACAACAACCAATCGATATTAGATTAATCACAATGAGTAATCCTAAATTCTGAACTTTATAGCATTTATTAGTAATATCCAAGAAACAAGAACAACTATGGATTAATCCACACAGTATGTCATAGATTCTATTTAAATAGAAGTAGCAAATACTCATCTATTTGTAGTCTTGAATCCATGAGATAGATTCCCTCCATGTTGCAGGTCCAAACCCTGAATGTTAGAAAACAGTGGGAAGAATACTGCTGCAGAATTTGAGGTTCACTTGGAGCATTGTTGACCTCCTGCACCTCAAGTAATGACATCTCCACAAATGGAGAAACTTGATAATAAAACACTGCTGTTTTAACAAGTATATGATGCATAATCCAACCTTCTAAACAAGAAAACACAATTATCACAAAAGCCTCCATGTAGGCTACATTGCTCATCACAACCAGCAACACAATTAACACAGTTCGTCAATCCTCTAAATTATTTTATGTAAAAAAAAAGAGGGCAATGTTAGTTAACTGTAAATGGTAAAAACATTGTTTGCACAAAGAAAGGCATGGTTTAGTTGCTTAATGCATTATTTGGGAGAGATCATGCTACACAGAAAGTAGTCGTGAAATTTTGAAAAATTGAATGGATCACACCAATTGAACAGTCAGTCCCTGTATAACCCAGTTCGCAATTACATACTCTAGTTGAGTTGCATGTTCCGTGCCGATTGCTATCAGCAAAGAAGGTTCCTTAAACAAATAAACCCTCTTTGAGAACTTTACGGTTATAGAAATGATATAAATGATATCTAATACAACAAAGACATGCATGAACACTGTTGGCGTAACAACTAACACCTCTGGAGTATGAGTTGGTACGGACAGCTATGCACACTACGCAATGAGTGCTCTTCAAATTAGGAGGGGAAGCTCCCTCGTTGTGCTTGACAAAAGTACCTGAAAAGGGAAATAAACTAAACTATATCCTGTCTTTTTGTCTCAGCTGTAAGAGGTACAAGGCTTTCACAAAAACTATATACGTTGCAGCTAAGTATTTTCTGGTTTCACAAATCACTAACTACAACTAGGCTAACTACTTTAAATCTATCCAGTTTCCTCAAGAAAACAGAGCATGAGGAAATGGAGCAGGAATGATTATCTGACGATAAACAAGTATAGATTCTCAACTTGAAGGCAAGGTGGCACATCTATCAGCTCAATCTAAACAAGTTTATTACTCACAAAACACCATACGATAAACAAGAACAGATTCTCAACTTGAAGGCAAGGTGGCACATCTATCAACTCAATTTGAACAAGTTTATTGAACACAAAACATAATCGATCTAACTAAGGAAAGAATTCACCATCATAATTGCATGAAACCCAAGTGGCATAATAATTCATCATAACAGTAAATACGCATGAATAGATACAGAACGAGCAATATTGAAGGCAAGGTAGGCACAGCATATATTTCTCTCTCGTGCAAAAGTTATGTACAAATGAGCAAAAGCTCTTATTTATAGACATCAAAAGGTGTAGGGAACCCTAAAATCACCTTGAGTCAACTATAGTCTTGCAATGCATGCAAGATTTATTGCTAAACCCTAACAAAGCAAACTATACAGTTAACTGGAAAGAACCATCAGTTAACCAGTACATCTAATCTAAATGGACAATGTGCAAGCATGCACGTCCTTATTGAAAGCAAAGTTAACTAGAACACTACCCTCAGTTAACTGGAAAACCCTAATCCTAACTCCTGCGAAGATAATTCCAAGGAAGAGATATGCATGTATGAAATCAGCAAGTGAACTCAAGACTGAAAGTCGAGTTA
This sequence comes from Sequoia sempervirens, assembly GCA_007258455.2. Classification (NCBI taxonomy): domain Eukaryota; kingdom Viridiplantae; phylum Streptophyta; class Pinopsida; order Cupressales; family Cupressaceae; genus Sequoia; species Sequoia sempervirens. The sequence continues at coordinate 27,421 of VDFB02170081.1, read as the reverse complement.
ATTGCTGCTCTTGACTCTCTAACCTCGAAACTAACTGCAAGTTCCAACAGGCAAATCACTCCAAGTCATCTCGGTCCAACACCTCGACCAAGAATTCATCAATCACTCTGTCTTCTGGAACTTTAACACTGTCCAAAACAATAATCTATTTCTTCAATTCCCTGTCACACTCCTTGATCGTATGCATGCATTCTCTGACATCCTCAGCCGCCTTTTTGAAACTAGTTGAAATCACTAAAATGTGATCCAACTTAGACACCACAGGATCTCCATCAAGATATCACGAATAAGCTTTTGAAACTCAGTTTGTACAGCCTTGAGATCAGCGTAGGTACCATCTTCACGAAGATAATGACACAGGATCTGAGTGACTTTGGCGGCTCCATAAATGGAGTAATGGCCTCTATTCTTTTTGCAGCTTAACGCTTATGATGTTTTTCTTGATCCTTCTCAACAAAAGAGTGTTGCATGATGAAACCACGAAACTTGACCTCGAACACTCTCGTTGCAAGAAATACACGCGAACTTGCTGCACACGCGGAATTCCAACGGTGTCCAACCCTCTAAACTGGCCTTTGAAGACAATCAACTATACAAGCAAAACCATGTAGACTTGAGTGACTACGCCTGTCAACCCTCTGGATGCGCTTGATACAAATCGGTGCTTTTCTAATGAAATCATGAATTAAGACCGATTTGATCTTGAATTCAATCTGCGTGAACTGCCTTCTAAAAAACTTGCTCGTTGACTGTAAACATGACTATATTCTGACAACTTTCTGAAAATGCTGAAAAAGCTCTAGAAAAGGCTAAAAATAGCTTGCTACGGGAAAAAAAATTGGAATTTTTTCTGAAACGTGGATTTTGTGTAGAATCGAATTCTAAGCAAACCAGGATCAATAAAAATTCAAAAAAGTGAGTTTTAGCTAGGCATGCAAAGGTTTTTCAGTCGAGAAAAGCAGAGGTTCTAGAGCTCACCTCGAGACAACTTTTCCCGAGAAAATCTGGAACATGGGTTTTGTGCACAACGGAATTTTGAACAAACCCAGATAATGCGATTTTGAAAAAAAGATGTGATTTTGGCCCACATGCAAAGAAATCTTCGGAAAAAAGCACAGAGCTTCAAAAAGAAGGCTGCAGGGCAATTTTCTCGAAAAAATCTAAGACATGGGTTTTGCTGCTGATGCTGAAATATGCGAACCCAGATAGTCAAATTCTGAATATTTTGTCATTTTCTTTGACATGCGAAGAAATTTAAGACAAGAAATAGAAGAAACAAAACAGAAGATAGAAGGTTTTGTTTGTTCTGCCTCTATAGAATTCACCTATCTCTGACTTGGATTTGATGTAACATGCATGCAAATTGAAAACAAATTCTGGAATCGCCTTCTCCTCAGCAATCTGAATCCGATGCCACAAAAAATATTGAAATCTAACACCTGTAGCACCTCGAATCCTCAAATGCATGAAGAAATCGCCATGTTTTGAGCTCTGAATGGTACGACTTGCTCAAGAATGAAGAAATAAGGACGACTTTTGTCTTTAAATATATAAAATTCATTTAAAATTCATCCTTCTTCTCAAACTCAAAGTGCACCTCTTTATTTGGCAGTTAACTGAGCCTCAAATTAGGGCGTATGCTTAACTAAGCCTTCAAAATGGATGCCTACAATGTGATTGGCTGTGAACTCAAGCTTAAAATGCATGAAAAATATGCCCTAAATAGGGCGCCATCTCTATCTTTAGTTAGACTGCACACGCAAATCAGTTAAACTTGTGCATGCAAGTCAGTTAAGTGTGCATGCAAAACAGTTAACTTCGCATGCAAATTAGAACTCAACATCCTCTTCAGTTAACTGAACATGCAAACACATGCACAATGCAGATGAACTGAACTTCTAAAAATAGTAACTCAAAATGAACTTCAATATCTTCTGCATGACACCCAGAAATCGTTCAGTTGAACTGAAGACAGAAACCCTAATTAGGGCGCACCAATCAACTTGTTTTAAAAAGTCAACTTTGACCCTTAAGGCGTTTTTCCAGACTAAGCCAATTTTGATGGAAATTTGGATTGTAACCTTCGTCAGAGCCTTTGTTCAAGCACTGATTCCGGATGACTGAAAAGCCCAATTGACTGGCTGACGAGTGCATTGGAAAGCAGGATTGAAACTGACGAGATCATCCCTTGAGTCTATAATCACGAAACTAAGATTTGAAGCTTCAAAAAACCAAGCGCCCCTAGCAAAAGTTGTGCTTTTACCTCATACTTAACCATTTTTTCATCATTTTCATCTTACGAAGGTAAGCTTGATCCCCTCATATCTCGTATTCAGCAGACTTTTAGGACTGAGACACTGGTGCAACGCGGAGCTGAATCCATTTCACAAAACAACTGCAAAGGCACATTTCTTCAGAAAACATCTTCTGAGGGGTGAAAATCAAGGGCGCCTTTTTCAAAAGGTGCTCTTTTTCCTCCAAAGATAGCCATTTTTGGAACTGACCAAAATATCACTGAAACTCTGACTACGGGCAGCTAAGTCATCCTTTGACCTGACGAAGAAAGGCAACGGATAGCTGGATGTAACACGGACAAGCTGAATATCTGAGATCACCAAATAGAGGACATTAAAGACCTCAAAAGCTCAAGCGCCTTTTTGAAAATGTGCTTTTTTGCTTTATTCACGACCTCAAAATCAAGATTTAACCCTGTGTTCACCTTCTCGTCTTGACTTCTCAGCAACTCTGATTGATGTGTTGAAGGGTGCAACGTGAAGCTGGACTAAGCGTGAAACAAACCTCAAAGGTATCATTTGATCTGAATCCTTCGTTTGGAGCCTCAAAAAGATAGGCGCCCTTACCTTAGAGGTGCGCTTTTGCTTGCAGTGTTAGTCATTTTCTCGTTTCTCTCGTTTTCCTCTGTATCTCCCGTAACTCGAGCAAAACAGGTCTGTTTGATAGGCTTGATAGCTCGTTGCGAAGCTGACGTGATGCCGAACAAATGTTTGTTGGAGGTGACAAACCCTAAAAACAGGGTCTGGGCCCCTAAAGGATAGAGTACCTTTTTGAAAAGGTGCTCCCCTCTCCAGAGTAAGAAAAATTTGATGATTTTTCTTCAGATTTTCACTTTTTTCAAAAGTCTCCAGTATCAGATTGATATGAAACAAACATAACCTCCATATTTAAAAAGCCCAAAAACCACCTTCTGACATCACTTTGACTAGGTTTAGACTATATTTAGCAAAATGCCTTGGTGAAGCAAAAAAAATTGGTTTGGGTACAACAAATACCACCTCATTTCAAGCAGAAAAGGAACTTCCATGCATCAGTCATTCCCAATGTATTCTAAACAGCAATGACATTTTCTATCAATACATTGCCCATTACAATTATATGAACAAGGGCTTGCACCATGGAAGGTCAAAGAATTATCCACAAAAAGCTCATTGTAAACAAGGTAATAGTCCAAACCTAATAATGTCAATTATAAAATAGATTTAATCTTGAAAAAATAAGATTCAATTCAATACTTGTGCCCATCCGAAGGTGTAAACTTACCTAAGGTGTAGAGCCTATATGTGCAAGGGCTGCAGCTAATGAAGTGAGTAAAATGATATGCAACTATTCTATAAGAACAAAATCACTCTTTTAAAACTGCTACAAGACTATACACTCCTACCGAAATTGTTCATGCCACTACAAGACCTGTGAGTAGGTCACAAGATCATAATTTGCTACAGAGACTGTACACGGGTGACAAAACTATAGCTTTCATGATGCAGTTAAAGAGCTAAAATAGAAGTTAAAAAGGAAATGAAATACAAGAAGAAATAAGAATCAATATCTCATTGCTAAATAATAACTAATTAAAATAATCTATTCTTTCAACATTTCTTCAAAGCTATAAAATTATAACACATACAAACTAGAAACAAAATGAATAGAAGTATTGGAGATCATTGCCAATGTTTCTTGAGAGTGGGCCCTCCTCTCCGTCCACACAAGAATGATCTACTACAGGGCTTCTTTCAATATGTAACTATATTAGAATATCTTTCAATAAGTCTTATTTGTCACCTCCATACTATTACCTTCTACTATATTGCATTTACTCCATGCTATATGCTATGGTTTATATAGTTTTGAATACCCGTACCTCACAAAAAATTATGTGCAAATTGACCAACGATAGATGGATTCGTTTGGCCTGCATCCACACCATCTTTGCAACACAAAAAATGATACATCAATAGGTTACAACAATATAAACTGCTATTTTAAAAAGGTTTCAAATAACAGCAATTATTGATTGAAGCTAATAAGTGAAAATCATTGCATACTACTGAAATACCACTCCAAGCAGCTATCATACTTCTTTTGCCTCCACCTTCTTTGACATGCTAAAAGTTTTGTTTTCTCAAGCTAAAAATGTCAACATTTATTAGTAAATATAATCTAATATTTATTTTTCTTATTTTAACTTACAACTAAATATACCGCCTATTTTTATTCAATCATATGGAATGGAAATATAAAAAAGGTCATGGTACGATAATAAAATGGAGCACAAAGATGGTCATTATGGTAAAGGAAGAAGACTATAATATGAGATAAATTGGTCATATATAAACCTCATTGTAGGGCATCACAACTCCCCTGCTACAGAAATTCAAAAAGTCAAAAAGGGTAATGAACATAAAAAATTCCATTTAATAGGATAAAGATGCTTCATATTAGGAATAGGCTCTTCTCTAATTTAGTTTTCCAATAGGCCCACCAATGTAACACATGTAATAAGAATCATCGTATCTAAAACACAAAATCTATTTAAGCATAATCAAGCAAAAATCTTGAAAACAGCATTAACCAAGTTATGTATAGTGAAGTTAAATGTTGTAAAAGATGCTAGAAATATCTCCAAATGAAACTTCCCGTGGTAGTAAATTGTGGTCTCAAGTTTATCACACTTGTTTGCACTTTCGAAGCTCATCCTAATGTATGAAGAACAACAAAAGACATACTGCATACTAACCCAATGCTACCTGATGTCAAATCAAGTCATTTTCAGGATCACCCATTTGTATCCTAATTATTACAAAATGTGGCAATAACACTTAACACAATATTTGTCACCAAAATCTGTACAAAACATCAGAATGTATGACCTTCGAAACCATCAAGAATTGGAAGCATGCTCAAGCATTACTTACAAGTAGGGATAAATGGCACTATTTGAATGCCTGCTTCCACTAGTATGGCTACATGGGGTGTGTTGCAATTGTCCTTCCACTAGGTTAGTTGTATGTCGTTTTTAGTTTTTTAGAAGGGACCCCATTAATAGAACCCATTTATTACCTTAAAAATACAGGACTTCTGCATTCACAAAAAATGACTTATGGTCATGTCCCCCGAAATAGTAGCATTGCAATACGAAGCATAGAAAACGAGATAAACAAAATACATGTCAAAGACATTAACTGTTTTATTATCATAATTATAAGTATTAAATTTAATGTTGTAATACCAAAATATAAATATTAGCAATCTCATTATAATTATGATTACCAAAATAATATTACAATTATGATAGATATTATAATATACATGTCTTTAAACGAACATATATTGTTTTAGTAATTACTATAATAATAATAAAGAAATCATAAAAGAAATAGTACTGAAATATGTGACTAAATAAACAAATGACAAATATAAATATTATTATAATCAGTATAATATAATAAATATTAAATAGAATATATAAAATCAATATCAAAATAAATATATACTATACTAATGGAAATATGTAAATATACATAAAATACGTATATATATTTACCAGCAGCAATGATTACCATATAAAAACAACGGATATATATTACGGTGCAACATTGATATCACTCTAAGTCAGCGGTTAAGAAAATATGGTAAAGAACAACATTTGATTTACATACAATGATTAAAATATACGGTAATCACTAATTAGAAAGGCAGCAATATATTCCTAAAAGCAACATCAACGATCAATACAAATAACCAAGGCAAGCAAAGTTAATATTATATTAGTCAAGGTCTATACAATAAATGAAGGGATACGATGGGATTTTAGGGAAAAAGATAGATAGCAATCAATTAAAGGGCAGGATTATCTAATGTGAAGGGTAGCATAATGATTAGTTAATAAAGGATAAAGAAAAGGCATCGCATGGTTTCAAAAGGATACAACTATTCAAATGGACGTACCCCTCATAAAGGAGGCATCCCTTGGCATATAGAGATACAAATATAAGGAAAAGAGGTAGCAAGAAGGACATAGGGAAAATGAATTAGAAATCTGCATAAAGCAGCAGATCGGAAATGAAATAAACTATGGGAGATTTATTTGATTAAGTGTTATTGTCAAGAATATATTTGGGGAAGTAAGTTATTTATATATATATATATATATATATATATATATATATATATAGTAAGTGATTATTGGAAGATTAAAATTAGTTAGAAATAATTATATATATATACACGATCATTGCAATAAGGATGCTTGCAGCAATTATTGAGCCTTATAAGTAATTACGATCATAATATAAAAATGGATAGATTAATATTTATGACCAATCAAATGTAAGATTGAAGGAAGGCGACTAAGGAATTAAGAATCATGGGAAGACACAACAGTTCAGGTGATGTATTCACTTAGCAATAATAGTTAGCATTTTCTAAATATAAGAACTAGATATTGTTAATTTGATTATTGATATAATGACTTCCTTTAATCTTAGCATAATGAGAATTATCATAGGAAATGATGAACTTAAAGAACCATTGGTAAATGAAAATATATTTGATTATAGGCATGAAATAAATCTTGGATGAAGGCAAATATATCTGATTGTTTAAAGATTGTCTACTATGTGCTTGTAAACCTATTAGGATGGATGGAACATGGGTGAAGTGGATTGCCTAAAAACCCCACTTTCAGCCCCTTAGGCCCTAGACAAGGGATTGGGCTTTGCAGCCCCTTAGGCCCTTAACAAGGGATTGGGTTTTGCAGCCCCTTAGGCCCTTGACTAGGGATTGGGTTATAGAAAGATGGGGGTCCCACCTAGGTCTCTGCCCCTTAGGCCCAAGATACGGGATTGGGCAAGAGAAGGTGGTAGGCCTTAGGCCACTTGGACTCTATGGTTCCTCTCCCCTAATAAGACGAGTGTCTTCCGAGGTGTTGCCATGAGTGGAGTATGCAGGTACTAGGTCCCTGGGCAAGAAGGATTGTGATGAACAACCTCTTGAGCTTTACATAAGGGCTTTAGGGATCCACCTATGGCACTCCTCTTATGTCTTCATTAATTGCTCTATGATTATGAATATAGTTTGGATATCTAGATAATATTGCTAACATATATATGTGTGTGGAAATGTTATTAAATTGGTGAATGCAGATTTCAATCTAGGATTATTTCGTTAGAGAAACACATTCCTTTTGGAAAGAAGAAACCCTAAACCTAATCAACAATAAAAATTCTAGGGAAAACAAGCGAATTAAGGAGCAAGGCTAGGTAAGGGACATTACAGTTGACCTTTGCAAACTATGTGGTTATTATAAATTTAGCATGAGCATCTTAAGAGTTTCATTCTTTTGGACATATGAGATACATCCAAATATCGACAGTTCTAGCAAATATTTTTAGGAAACATATTTGTTGCATAATTCTCAATATTCAGCTCAAGCTCGAGAAGGGAATTTAATGCATAAGGAACTCCTTCAACAAACATATCAAGACAAAAAAATTGGAAAAAGATGTGAAATCTCACCCAGCAAGCCAGGTGCTTTGATAATGCTGCATAATGGCCATTATCCAAAATACAAACAGCACATGGATACTTGCAACCAAAATGTTAAGATTTGGCACAACAACTGAAGTGAAATCCTCAATTCAATCAGAGCATTGTTGACCTCCTGCACCCCAAGCAAGGACATCTCCGCACATGGAGAAACTTGATAATGGAACACTGGTGTTTTGACAAGTATATCATGCATAATTCGACCATCTAAATAAGCGAACACCATTATCACAAATGCCTCCATGTAGGCTACATTGGTCATCACAACCACCAACACAATTAATACAGTTTGTCAAAGCTCTAAATTATTTTATGTAAAAAAAAGAGGGCAATGTTAGTTAATTGTAAATTGTCAAAACTTTGTTTGCATAAAGAAAGGCATGGTTTAGTTGCTTAATGCATCATTTCGGAGAGATCATGCTAAACAGAAAGTAGTCGTGAAAATTTGCAAAAATGAATGGATCACATCAATTAAAAAGTCAGCCCCTGTATAGCCCAGTTCGTGATTACATACTCTAGTTGAATTCCATGTTCCATATCGATTGCAATCAGCAAAGAAGGTTCCTAAAACAAATAAACCCTCATTGAGAACTTCACGGTTATATAAATGATATCTAATACAACAAAGACTTGCATGGCCACCACCTCATCTCAAGCAACAAAGGAACCTACTTGCATGAGTCATTCCCAATACATCCTAAAAAGCAATCACATTTTCTATCAATAAAATGCCCATTACAACTATATAAACAAGGGCTTTGACCATGCAAGGTCAAAGAATTATCCACAAAATGTTCATTGTAAGCATGGTAATAGTACAAACCTAAGGTGGATTATAAAATAGATTTAATGTTCAAGAAATAAGATTCAATTCAATCCTTGTGCCAATCTAAAAGTGTGAACTTACCGAAGGTGTAGTGGCTATATCTGCGAGGGCTTCAGCTAATGATGTGAGTAAAATGATATGAAGCTATTCTATAAAAACAAAATCACTCTTTTGAAACTGCTACATGTTGTGACCTTTTCACACATCGCCCCATTCAAGATGGGGACCCCCTAAATTTTGCTCGTTCCGGTCTTTTGGCTTGGGTTTTCCTCTCTCTCTCTCGCTCTGTCTCTTTTCTGGTGTCCGTCTTTCGGGGGGGGTTGTGTCCGTTATTGAGCTTAAACGCGAAATATTGGCCAAGTCTAAAATTAGGATTTCATCGTTTCTGGCCAATTCAGGGTCAAGTAAAGTGAGAAAATTGAAAATTGAACTTAATGTTGTTGTTAGCAGGCATCCAGCAGGTTTTCAGCCAAGTTTCATCAGATTCTGAGGTACTTACTATTTTTAGTAAGTCTGCAATTCAGGGCAGTTTGTCAGCTATTTTGAGATTGAGTCATCTGCTTTGCATTGAGCGTGTCGGGCTACTTGCATGCAAATTTGGCACGGACAACACACTATTTTATGATCCGACAAATACAATTCGAGTCGAGAGATTTTCTTTGCATGTCTGATATTCCTTTGGGTTTTTCGAGACCTTCTGATGATGTAACATGCAAGTCGAGATGACATTTCAATTCAGCCTTCCGAGGCTATTTTTAGGGTTTGCATGTCGAGGTTTCTTTTGCATGTCGGGTGATTCTGATGGGTTTTCAGAGCTTCAGCGATGGTGTGACATGCAAGCGAGGATTCTCACTCAGTAAGGAACTTGCTATTTTTAGTAGGTGTGTCCCGTATACCATGATTGATTCTGGTGATCACGGTGTATGAAAGCGAAAGCGGAATCTTTTGTCGCATGCAATGCAAATTAGGGTTTCCGGAGCCTGAAGCCGGCATCAAAAGTCAAAATCTTCAAAATCGGTGTAAACCAACTGCGATGGTTCGGGCTATCTGCGGTAAAATTTCAAGTCAAGCGGAGCACTTACTATTTATAGTAAGTCAAATTGAAACATGCTAAAAATAGTAAATCAATTGCATGCGTCAGCATAGCCAGCAGGTCACGTGGTGAGGAGCCTCATTCAAATTTCAACTCGATCGGAGCGTGGGAGCTATCAGAAACAAGAGCTTACTATTTATAGTAAGCCCCTCAGAAACAGGCTATAAATAGCAGGGTGACTAAAGGTGGCAGTGTCGACAAGTTGATAAAGGCATGAGGATGCTATGTTTAAAATTTCAGGCCATTCCGAGCTTCAGAAGTCCAAATTCAGAGAACTTACTATAAATAGCAGGGCACGTAAGCTGGCGAGGATGATAAAAATTCGTCTAAGTCGGAGTCTCGTCCAGCAGGCATAGGAAAATGCGCCCATCTCAGCTAGAGGCGTAGAAATTTTTTGAAAATGTGAGTTCATCCTTCACACAGGGCAAAATGCGCCCAAGGCAGGAAAGTCAAACAAAAGTCAACATTTTTTATCCTGCAGGTATGAGGAAATGCGCCCAAAAAGAAAGAGGGAAAAGTTGAAAAAGTTTCTAAGGCATGGAAATCCGCCTCACCCTCCAAAATGCGCCCATCCTGTAGCAGGGGTGAAATGCGCCCAAAAGACAAGGTGGTCAAAGCAAAGTCAAACGTTTTCATCCACCAGCAAGAGCAAAATGCGCCCAAAATGCAAGCTTATCCTGTAGCAGGGGTGAAATGCGCCCAAACTTGTGCATGTGAAGACGAAATTTGGAAGCTGAAGAGTCACTCTTGAGGCGTTGGAAAAGTTCATCCTTCACACACATCAAAATGCGCTCAAGGGGAGAGAAAGTCAACAAGGTCAAAGAATCTCGTCCTCCTCCATAGGCAAAATGCGCCCAAACTAGTGCATGTCAAGACAAAAAGTGAAGTTGAAAGGTCATCCAGTGGACATGCTCAAATGCGCCCAAGTTTGGATGGTAAATGGTGAATAAGGGTGGTAAGTAAGGTAAAAATGTTATCTAGGCGTGGTGAATTCAAGGTAAAGTGAGGCGTTATCCTCCTCCACATCAAGAATGCGCCCAAGGTGAATGTTGGGCGTGATTTTTTTTAATTTCCTCTCAAGTGTGCTAGGCGCCAAAGGTTGATGGGAGTCATAAGGTGTTAGAAAATTTTCTAAGGCGTGTGAAGTCAAAACAAACTTGCTAGGCGTTGGAAGTGGTGAGTGTTAGAAAATATTCCAAGGTGTGAAATAAAATGCTAAGTGAAGTGTGCGCCTAGAGTAAGGGAGTTATAAGGTGTTGGAAAATTTTTCAAAGGCATTTCAAGGCGTTGAGAATAAAATAAAGTGTGTTAGGCGCCTAAGGTGATTTTAAAATATCTTGAAGGCGTTGGAATATTTCCTAAGTGTGGGGTGAAATACAAATGAAGTGAGACGTGCCGGGAATGAATAAAATTTTCCAAATGAAGTTGATAGAAATTTCTCTCCACTGGCAGATGAAATAAAAATTTTCTAAGGCAAGTTTTCAAAAGTGCAAGATGATTTTAAAATATTTTCTAAGGCAAATTTATTTTCCTTGGAAAATACGCCTGGATCTCAGAGTGATAAATTTTCCGGAGCACGAGCAACTTTTCTCAGTGATAAAATCAGAGACGATGATATTGCAAGATGATTCAAAATTTTCAAGAAGTCAGAGCAACACAGAGTGATCACGGGCGAAGAACGAATTTAAATGATGGAAATAATATTTTTCTAAGGTTCAAATTCGAAAAATTAAATGAACCCGTTCGTTGGGTACCCATGAATTCAGAGCATTCTGAAGAAAATTTGCTTCTGGGTACTGAACATTCGTGATGATAGATGGATTTCCAAGTCTTCTGAGCTTCGCCAACACCTTTTCAGTGAAGAATTTAATCGGTACTCGAATTGTGAATTTTCCTAAGGGAAAATTTTAAATTTTCTAAGGCAAACATGAATAAAATGAGTTTTCAAAGTGAATTTTCTTCGAACGATGAATCTGAAGGGATTTGCCTAGATAATTTTGATTAAACTCTTCGAGGATGAATTTTCCAGAGCAGATGATGAAGTTAAAATTTCGAATTCAAGTGACAGAGCTCCGGCTGGTGAGTAAAAAAGATGAATTAAATTAAATTTTCGAAAGCAAAATCCAGAACGCCAGTCAAAGTCAAGTTTCTAGAAGAATAATATTCCCGACGGCTGGAGACAAGTGTCAGAAACACCAGAGGGAAAATTCGAATTCTTGAAGTGGAGTAGTGGAGTTTAATGGCACTGGCTAAAATTAACTTCTTCTAGAATTCGAGTTTCGGCTATAAAATGAAGATGTTTTTCACTTGTTTTCACAACTGGAGAAGTCGAACTTGCTCTGAGAGTGAAGTGTTGCAGTGAATTGTTGCTTGAAGAGTTTGAAATTCGAATTTTGCTGAGGAGTTGCATTTGCTGAAGAGGCGCACTTAAGAGTTAATCAAATTTGAAGCAAAAAGGAGGTACGCCTTGAGTTGCTGAGAGGTGTTTGCTGAAGTAAAGAGGACGCCCCTTGCTGATTGGAGGAAGTTGTTGAAAGCTTGAAGGAGGTACGACTTTGCTAGTGACTGAAAATTGATTGAGTAAGTTGAAGTTGCAAGTTAAAGAAAGACGCCTTGAAATAAGTTGCTGAGAACTCAAAAGTACGAACTTGCAAGATTGCTGATTGCTGGTTTGAAGTGCAAAGTTAAGAAGTTTAAAATTGCGGATTGCTGATTGTGAAGTAAAGTCATCAAAATTCACTTGGAAATCTGTTCTAAGTGTGAACTTCGAATATATTCAAGTGAAGAAGCTGAGGTTTGCAAACACGAGAGTTATTGCAGCTTCTAGAATTCGACTGCAGCCCCTATCATGCCTTATTTTATTAAATTTAATTGCTGATGAATGTTTGTTATGTTGCAGATGGCTGAAGCGAGGACAACCGGAAAGGACAATGGTGCCTCCAGACAGGCTATGATCAAGAAGCTCAGCAAAACATTCATGTCGGAGTCGAAGTTCATTTCAAAATTTGGGCAAGTTGACGGACACTAACCTAGGCTCATCAGCGAAACTAAAAACATTTCGGGATTGGAAGTCATCGGGCTTGGTCTTGCCATACATAAATCCAGAAGTGGACTATATCATTGGTGGTTTCCGACCATTCGATCTTCAGACTTATAATGGAGTCGCCATTTGCTAGAAGGAACACGGTCGATCATGTCACAGGATAGCCAAGTGCTTGCCAATCTTACTCCGGCAACCATTGGTGAAGCTTTTGGGATCCCGGTGCATAGGAACATGATTTACAAGTCCAGGAACGAGCTGAGCGGATGTATGCTTCTGCTTTTGAGCGATGCATGGATACAATTAACACTCACTGGATGAGCACTCCAAAGCCATCTCGTGCGAAGTTGCCAAACAGATCATAGCGGAGGACCTGAAGCAGGAATATTGTGATCTTATCATGTTGCTGAGCAGGGTTGGTGGTTGCCCACAGTCCTACATTTTCGAGCCTTGGATGTTTTATTACATCAACCTGGTGTTAGAGGGCAAGGATTATGTCAATTGGGCTGAGATGATCAGCGATAATATACATGAGCAGCTCCTGAGCCTGAGGAGGACTAAAACGTTTTACATGAGCTCCTATCTTGTTTACTTGTTGGCACGGATGACGAGGTACAGAGGGATTTCTTACAAAGAACCCGTCGGTTGTGGCTCTCATCAATTCAAAATCCATGAGGCGTGTACACAGTTGCACCTTTCGAGCACAACCCACTACAAACGTGTCAACGATTCATTCACCATGTACATCACGAGGCTGCTTCAGGAGAGGTTACATCACAGAATCTCTAGAGATGCCCAAGAGCTGATCGAAAGGTATGGGTGCTGGTTTATACAATTTCCGAGATTTTCATACATTAGGCTGCAAGGTTTCTCGTCATACCCATATAGGCTGCCTAAGTACCCAACAGATAGAATAATAATGCTAGAGATATCCAGGCAATTGCTTGCCTTTGACAAAACCCAAAAGAAGAAGAAGAAAGGGGGGATAGAGTTTCCGATTGTGATGGGCAACTCGGATGAGGTGTGTCCTTCGATACAGGCAGCTAGGGAAGCTGAGAGTGAGCTTCAGTTTTATCACTTCTCATATCATACAAGCCGACAGCACTATGACCCGCACCATAACATCAATTGGGTTCTGTCGGAGGAGTTTAAACATAAGGCCACCATTGAGGATTATTGGGCTGATGCGGTTGATGAAATTGAAGTAAGGAAGAGAATGTTCTCTAGGTTGCGTTACTCTGATCGGTGAGGTAGTTCGATTCGGACGAGGTTAATGAGATATGGATGTTGTTCATCCAGTTATGCAGCTGTTAAGGATACTCCACTTCCGCACGTAAATGATCGAGGCAGGGGTTGCGAACAGATACTCTTTCTATCGATTATGACATTCACGGGGCATGGGTTGATGAGCGGGTGAGCAGTGAAAAGTAGGTCAATTGCCTTGACTTACAATATGATGGAGATCACGGGCGTACCAAGGAAGAAAAGCAGTTACACGGGGTCGAGTCGAGGAAAGAAAAGAAATAGTTCAGCGGAACACTCCACAGTCAGTGGCGATTACCTTTGGAACACGTTCTCCAAGTATACGAGAGAGGTGTCCTTGTTTGCTGATCAGAGGATTACAGTGGATCAGGTACCGGTGATACAGGATGATATCCAGCCTCCACGGAGGGAGTCAATTGGCCAGAGTGCCAATGTACCTGTTAGGATTGATCAGCACGATGATGAGGGGACTATTACTGACCCTCAGTTTCAGCAGGAGTTAGAGGCGGCCATGAACGATGGCGAAGATGATGATATAGTGTCAGGAGATACTCAGCCACTTGAGGACAATGAGCCTCGCCAGGATGAGGAAGAAGTTGAACAGGTTAGAGAAGTCGAGGCACAGGAGCAGCAGCCCTTCGATATACTATATGAGGTGCCCGATTGGCTTAAAGATAGAATGCGAAGAAGCCCGAGTGAGGAGATTGAGCAGTTGAGGTGGAGGTTCTTGAACGGATCGGTGCTCCTCCATAGAAGAAGAGGCAAGAAAGTTCTCAGTCTCCAGTGGGATGGCTCACAAGTACTCTTCACGTTCTTGTCCTGAGTCGAGTGTAACAATGGGAATGAAAGCGGCTCACGAAACTATGTGGTCACCACTCTTGACTTGGGACGCCCTCTTGGTGCTGATTGTTGGGGGAGTGCTGATAACTCAGCTTCCCTTGCCCTCAGAATAGATGTTCAGAAGAAGGAAAATATAAAGTTGAAAGCTTGAAACACAAGAGGCGTTAATTGGTTATGTTCCAACAGTGTCTCCATTCGAGGCGGGATGTACGATGATAGAGCCTCAGTAGATATTCCACAGAAAGTCGATCGGTGACTTAGTAAATTAGGAGGATGGCAGGAGAGGCGGACAAATGGGTCACGGGGAGTTCGTCTTGAGGCGGAGAAGTTTATGGAGACCTTGCCTGACGGGCCTCTACTATTTTGACACGGATGGATGGGTGGATCATGCTTGGGCGATGCCTCTATCTATCGAGTAAAGGTGATCCAGTACTTGAGGTATTGAGGCATGTGCCATTACAGTTGCTAATTGATGGAGGTGTCATTCAGGCGAATGACCGATATGATTTCTCTCGGTGGTATTCTTCGGCTATTACAAGGCGTGGCTTCTTCGATGCAGCACAGGCGGATTCAGCCAGGATACATAAGGCTATGGCCAATATCATAGATGGAGTTCAGAACACTTTCGAGGCCATATTTGCTAGGCGGCTGAATCCAGATGAGATAAGTTTTGATAATTTTGGGGTTTCTTTGGTTCCTTCTTGTGGATATTTAAGACCTTTGTACGGGATGACTTTGAAAATCTGCTACATTCTCCACTTTGATCCGGAACCTTGAGACTCATAGGCACATGGAGAAGAGTTTTATAGAGCCTGAGCATTCGATCCACGGTGTTAGGTTTGAGTTGGATTGTGTTCCGCCTATTTCAGTTCATGAGGTTGAGGCCGTACTTAGCAGATTTGTTGAGTTGGCAGTCAGAGAGAAGGCCAATGGGAACACACTACTGGACGAAGATCTTCTAGAAGACTGAATATGGAGCATTTATGGCATTTGCTATTTTTGGGAGTGAGTGGGAATCTTTGATTCATTTAATGTACCACTCCCTATCCTGGCAGTTTTTAGGGTTAGGGCTGAGGTGGCACGATTCTGGCCACTCTATTGATTGTAACCCTAGCCGTCCTTTGGGACTGGGCTAGCTATAAAAGGGGGAGTCCCCCTCATTTGTAAGGCATTAGATTAGAAGATTAGATCAGTTAGAATCGGAGTAGACATTGAGAGAGCTTTAGAGCTAGATAGTGTAGCTTTGTAGAGCATTTTGCATCATTTGGAGAAGAAAGAAAGTTTTCCCTTTGAAAACTTTTGAGGAGATTGTTGTGTAACACATTTTATGATAATAGATCTTTTCATTGATGATGGAATTCGTCTTGTCATGAAATGCTAGCAAGATTTCTTCTTCCTTTCGTATCCAAGTAGCTTAAATTCATGCAAGTAGCTTACGTTGGTGTGTGGTGTTTTATTGAGATAGCTTCGCTTTATTCCATACCACTAGCGGCTTGTTGATGATAAGTCCACCTTGTGTGGTCAACTGGACATTATCTTGTGTTTAACTTCGGTTGTGGTTTACATACTTATATGCGTTGTTCTGATGGTGTATGTATGTTAAACTATAACTTGAATACCTTTTGCTATCCCCTTTGAAGATTGCACCGATTTTGCTGAGGCTGTCCGACGGAGGCTAGGTGAAATCCGGTTGAGGTCTATTGAAACGAGCCCCCGCATCTTGCATTTAAGGTAAGTATATAATTTCTTGGTACCTTTCCTTTTGCTTTCGTTACATTTACGATTAGTTTGAAAGGAACCCATTGCCAAATCATCTGGCATGAAGTCATTAAGAAATCCTTGCACCCCACGCTAGCGCAGAAATTTGAACAATTGTGTAAGTCCCCTCGTAAGAACACAGCAATACACATCAACCAAACTGGGTCTATTCGCACTTAAGGAACCTTGGAGTTGAGCGTGTGATCTATCTCGCAATCTTAGCACACGGAATACTTTGATCAAGAGAGAACAGAGTAGCCCTAAACTATTTTTGTTCTGCTGTTTGGTGCGGTCATAAAAAACACATCAACACTACAGCACTATACACTGCTACCGAAATTGTCCATCCCACTACAAGAGCTGTGAGTAGGTCAAAAGATCATAATTTGCTATAGAAACTGTACACGGGTGACAAGAACTATAGCTTTCATTATGCAGGAAAAAACCTAAAATAGAAGTTAAAAGAGGAAAAGACACACGATAAGAAATAATAATCACGATCTCATTGATAAATAATAAATAAGAAAAATAATTTATTATTTCTACATTTCATCAAAGCTGAAAAAATTATATCACATATAAACTAGAAACAATCTGAATAGAAATAAAGGAGATCATTGCTAGTGCTTCCTGAAAGTGGGCCCTCCTCTCCGTCCACACAGGAATGATCTACTATAGGTCTTCTTTCAAAATGTACCTATATTATAATATCTTTCAAAAAGTCTTATTTGTCACCTCCATACTATTACCTTCTACACTATTGCATTCCCTCCACACTATATTATATAGTTTATATGGTTTTGAATACATGTACCTTACAACAATTTATACGCAAATTTACCAAGGATAGATGAATTAATTTCGCCTCCAGCCAAACCATCTTTACAACACAGGAAATGATACATCAATAGGTTACAACAATATTAATTGCTATTTTAAAAGGGTTTCAAATAACAGCAATTATTCATTGAAAGTTATAAGCGAAAATCATTGCATACTACTGAAATACCATTCCAAGCAGCTACCATAATTCTTTTGCCTCCACCTTCTTTGACATGCTACAATATCTATTTTCCCAAGCTAAAATGTCAATGTTTATTAGTAAACAAATAACTTATTTTAATTCAATCATATGCAACGGAAAAATTTAAAAAGTCATGGTATGATAATAAATGAAGCACAAAGATGGTCATTATGGTAAAGGAAGGAGACTATAATATTAGATAAATTGGTCATACATGAACCTCATCATAGAGCATAACAACTCTCCTCCAACAAAAATCCAAATAGTCAAAAAGGGTAATGGACATAAAAAATTCCATTTAATAGGATAAAGATGCTTCATATCAGGCAAAGACTCTTCTCTAATTGGGTTTTCCAATAGGAGACGAGAAGACCATGTTCATAACACAAATCTTACAACAGTAATATATGATGTTGCATTTACAATGTTACATATTAGAAGTACAACCATTAAAAGCAGTAAAGACTATAAAATTTTGCTCCACGATCCAAACAAGAACACCTACATTAGCAACCACCACTAGATAATCAAAAAGAAAACAAACAGAACTGACTAATTTGCCTAGTTCATATTTTTTTCCTACAATTTAATTCAAGTAAATTTCATCACGGTTTGTAAGGATTTATGTATTCTATCTTTACACAAATAAATCCCTTACTGAGCAAAACTTAGAACTCCACCAAATTTTGAGTGGTTGCATGCTATATCCATCATGAACTTACAAAAGACATCCCCATACTACAAATACCAAATTTCTGGAGAAGAAATCTAGTTATATCCATTAAACAAGCACAACTTTGGATTCATCCACACAGTATGTCATAGATTCAAAATAAACAGAAGTAGCAAATACTTATCTATTTGTAGTCTTGAATCCATGAGATAGATACCCTCCATGTCGCAGGTCCAAACCCTAAATGTTAGAAAACAGTGGGAAGAATATTGCTGCAGAATTCTAGGTTCACTTGGAGCATTGTTGACCTCCTGCATCTCAAGTAATGACATCTCCACAAATGGAGAAACAAGATAATAGAACACTGCTGTTTTGAGAAGTATATCATGCATAATCCGACCATCTAAACAAGCAAACACAATTATCACAAAAGCCTCCATGTAGGCTACATTGCTCATCACAACCAGCAACACAATTAACACAATTTGTGAAAGCTCTAAATTATTTTATGTAAAAAAAAGAGGGCAATGTTAGTTAATTGTAAATTATAAAAACTTTATTTTCATAAAGAAAGGCATGGTTTAGTTGCTTAAATCATTATTTAGGAGAGATCATGCTACACAGAAAGTAGTCGTGAAAATTTGAAAAACTGAATGGATCACACCAATTGAACAGTCAGTCCCTGTATAGCTGATGCAGAGCAGGGAGGAGTTTGTCCAACAATCACAATTCAAACTCTTTCAAACAATCCTACAGTCCTTAAAACCCTAATTTAGCAACGTTTCACAATTCCTTCCTATTTTCCTTGGAGCATATCAAATAGGGAAAATTGTGCATATCTTTCAGAAGACTCTTCAAACCCACAAAAGGATTTGCATTCTAGATACCCTTTAAGCTCTTTAGAAACATACCTCAAAAGATCACAACGTTCCTTTGGAACATATCCCTCAAAACAGTGCTGCTACGCTTGCACAAAACCCCAATTAGGTCACTTTTACAAAGCAATCACCATGAAATCCTTTCTCCAACCACAAAACCTTTTTCCTTGACCTACACCAGGTCACAAATAGACTGAATCAGCAACTTTTATCAAGGGAAATGCGTACAAAGTCATCAAACTACAAAACCCTTGTTTAGGTCTATTTCGGCTAGTTTACAAGAGGGTTTATTGAAATTCAATACTCCCAGCCTCCATTCTGCAAATCAACACTTCAAACACACCAAATATGGTCTGCACATGCTTCTCAAACTAACTTCGAACCTTTATCATTGCATTTTAAGCAAACTCCAACTCTTAGCCATGAATTTTAAATTTTTAAGCCAAAACCCATGAAATGACAACTAGGGCAGCATCAAAAAGCAAGGTAATAGTCCAAACCTAATGTCAATTATAAAATAGATTTAATCTTCAAATAATAAGATTCAATTCAACACTTGTGCCCATCCGAAGGTGTAAACTTACCTAAGGTGTAGAGCCTACATGTGCAAGGGCTGCAGCTAATGAAGTGAGTAAAATGATATGCAACTATTCTATAAGAACAAAATCACTCTTTTAAAACTGCTATAGGACTATACACTACTACCGAAATTGTTCATGCCACTACAAGACCTGTGAGTATGTCACAAGATCATAATATGCTACAGAGACTGTACACGGGTGACAAAACTATAGCTTTCATGATGCAGTTAAAGAGCTAAAATAGAAGTTAAAAAGGAAATGAAATACAAGAAGAAATAATAATCACTATCTCATTGCTAAATAATAACTAATTAAAATAATCTATTCTTTCAACATTTCTTCAAAGCTATAAAATTATAACACATACAAACTAGAAACAAAATGAATAGAAGTACTAGAGATCATTGCCAATGTTTCTTGAGAGCGGGCCCTCCTCTCCGTCCACACAGGAATGATCTACTACAGGGCTTCTTTCAATATGTAACTATATTATAATATCCTTCAAAAAGTCTTATTTGTCACCTCCATACAATTACCTTCTACACTATTGAATTTACTCCATGCTATATGCTATGGTTTATATAGTTTTGAGTACCCGTACCTTACAACAAATTATGTGCAAATTGACCAATGATAGATGGATTCATTCGGCCTGCATCCAAACCGTCTTTGCAACACAAAAAATGATACATCAATAGGTTACAACAATAGAAATTGCTATTTTAAAAAGGTTTCAAATAACAGCAATTATTGATCGAAACTAATAAGTGAAAATCATTACATACTACGAAATACCACTCCAAGCAGTTACGATAATTCTTTTGCCTCCACCTTCTTTGACATGTTACAAGATCTGTTTTCTCAGGCTAAAAATGTCAACGTTTATTACTAAATATAATCTAATATTTATTTTTATTATTTCAACTTACAACTAAATATACCACTTATTTTTATTGAATCCTATCCAACGGAAATATTAAAAAGGTCATGGTACAATCATAAAATGGAGCACAAAGATGGTCATTATGGTAAAGGAAAAAGACTATAATATGAGATAAATTGGTCATATATGAACCTAATCATAGGGCATAACAACTCTCCTGCTACAGAAATTCAAAAAGTCAACAAGGATAATGAACATAAAAAATTCCATTTAATAGGATAAAGATGCTTCATACTAGGTAAAGGCTCTTCTCTCATTGAGTTTTCCAATAGGCACACCAATGTAACACATCTAATAGGAGTCATCGTAACTGAAACAAGAAATCTATTTAAGTCTTATTATACAAAAGTCTACAAAACAACATTAAGCAAGTTATGTATAGTGAAGTTAAATGCTGTAAAATATGCTAGAAATATCTCCAAATGTAACTTCCCGTGGCAGTAAATTATGGTATCAAGTTTATCACAGTTGTTTTCCAACTTTCAAACTGAGCCTAATGCATGAATAACAACAAAAGACATACTGCAAACTAACCCAATGCTAGCTGATGTCAAATCAAGTCATTTTCAGGATCACCCATTTGTATCCTAATTATTACAAAATGTGGCAATAACACTTAACACAATATTTGTCGCCAAAATCTGTCCAACACTTCAAAATGTATGACCTTCGAAACCATCAAGAATTGAAAGAATGCTTAAGGAGTACTTACAAGTAGGGACGAATGTAACTATTTGAATGACTAATTCCGCTAGTATGGCTACATGGGCCGTCTTGCAATTGCCATTCCACTAGGTTAGTTGTATGCCGTTTGTAGTTTCCTAGGAGGGGCCCCATTATTAGAACCCACTTATTACTTTAAAAATACATGATGTCGAACCACAGGTGGTTCTCTGAATGAAACCCTAACTGTTTTTGTGTCGTTTTTGAAGTTTTTTTGATTTTTTTGAGTTTTCCAGGCAAATGAAAAAAATTGCGATTTCTCCAGAAATGCTGAATAAATTCATAAAAAATAAATAGCATCCGAAAAAGCTTTGAAAATGCTCAGGAAAGATAGGCGCACCAATTTATTTCATTTCCAGACAGTTTACAAATGGCAAATACAATATATGAAAGGAATATGAATTTATTAAATTAAAAACCTGATTTTCTTCTTTTAATGGCGGCTGCAGCAGATTAAAGAAGGTACGGCCAGAAATAAGAAGGCTTCTTCAGCTCACAAAGACATAAAAAAAACAACCATAAACACGTAAAGAACCTGATCATCTTTATTCGCAGCAAATGGTACTCAGCTGATAATAAATGGCTGTGAAGAGCACAAATTCGTACACATAACAAGCAGCTAAAAACAGCAGATGATAATCTTTAATATTCTTCAATGAAACCCTTCAATACTTGCAAATATCTTCAGTCTTTATGCTCAAATACTGTACCAAACACTATTCCCGTGCACTGTAGCATTTCACTATTCACGGATCACTGTAGCGCGGCACTGTAGCGAAGCACTGTAGCGCGGTACTGTAGCGTTACTGTTCACGTTACTGTAGCAGCAGATCAATAACTTTGATTTTCTCTTCTCCAATGATGTTTATTTCAACAAACTAAATCTGCTCTTCAAACCCTTGATGATTCTCCTTCAATAAGCACAAATTCGACTTCTGTATGAAGCCAACTAGATGAGCAATCTTAAGCTGATCTTTCACAACTTCAGAAAGCTAGACTAAGAAGAGGTATCGTTCTCCAAAGCCTGGAATGACTGAAATCTGCAGAAACCCTTGTTTCTCCAGCTCCAGTAGTTCTCAGAGCACAAATTAGGAATAACATTTGGCAATGGTTCACTTGTTCTGAATCTGTCAAGACCTTCTTCAATAAAATTCACCAATTTTAATTAATCATTTAAATCTAAATGATAAATTCACTTTAAGACTTAGGGAAATCTATTTAAATAATTGGTATCATTTTAATGAATAATAAATATTCAATAAATCAAAAATTACCGTCTTTATTATATATTAATAAATACTCATAAAGCCAATTAATTAAATAATTTAATATTTCAAATAAAGTGACTTTTAATATAAAAGCCAAATTATTAAATATTAACTCAATAAATACCTTGCCTTCCATCAAATCAACCAAATCAATAACCGGGTCAACTGAAATAATAACTCAAAAATTCGGCCCCTAAATAGTGCCTCACCTAACTTCTAAAATAAGCCCTCAAAAGAGTTCTCCTTCGAAGATTCCGAAGGCCCCAACTCAGCTACAATCGCGAAAACCCGAGCCGCCCAAACACCGGATAACGCATCATGATCCTCGCTACACTCGCTAACCTATAATTTGTGATCGTAAATTATAGGTTAACTCCTCACAAACAAAGGTCGCCTAAACGGGACATGACATTACGACTTCAATGCTACAAATGACTTATGTTGACCTTTGTAAACTATGTGGATATTATAAATTCAGCATGAGCATCTTAAGAGTTTCATTCTTCTGGACATGTGAGATACATCCAAATATCGACAATTATAGCAAATGTTTTAAGGAAACATATTTGTTCAATAATCGTCAATATTCAGCTCAAGCTCGAGAAGGTAACTTTATGCATAAGGAACTCCTTCCAGAAACATATCAAGAAAAAAAAATTGGAAAAAGATGTGAAATCTCACCCAGCAAGTCACGTACTATGCTAATGCTGCATACTGGCCATTATCCAAAATACAAAAAGCACATGCCTACTTGCAACAAGAATGCTAAGATTTGGCACAACAACTGCAGCATAATTCTAGGTTCAATTGGAGCATTGTTGACCTCCTGCACCCCAAACAATGACATCTCCACACATGGAGAAACTTGATAATGGAACACTGATGTTTTGACAAGTATATGATGCATAATCCGACCACCTAAACAAGCAAACATCATTATCACAAATGCCTCCATGTAGGCTACATTGGTCATCACAACCACCAACACAATTAACACAGTTTCTCAAAGCTCTAAATTATTTTACGTAAACAGAAGAGGGCAATGTTAGTTAATTGTAAATTGTAAAACTTTCTTTGCATAAACAAAGGCATGGTTTAGTTGCTTAATCCATCATTTGGGAGAGATCATACTAAACAGAAAGTAGTCATGAAAATTTGCAAAAATGAATGAATCACACCAATTAAAACATCAGTCCCTGTATAGCCCAGTTCGCGATTACATACTCTAGTTGAATTGCATGTTCCATGCCGATTGCAATAAGCAAAGAAGGTTCCTGAAACAAACCCTCTTTGAGAACTTCACGATTATATAAATGATATCAATGATATCTAATACAATAAAGACTTGCATGGCTACCACCTCATCTCAAGCAACAAAGGAACCTACTTGCATGAGTCATTCCCAATATATCCTAAAAAGCAATGACATTTTCTATCAATACAATGCCCAATACAATTATATAAACAAGGGCTTTGACCATGCAAGGTCAAAGAATTATCCACAAAAAGTTCATTGTAAGCAGGGTAATAGTACAAACCTAAGGTGGACTATAAAATAGATTTAATGTTCGAGAAATAAGAGTCAATTCAATCCTTGTGCCAATCTGAATGTGCAAACTTACCGAAGGTGTAGTGGCTATATGTGCAAGGGCTTCAGCTAATGAAGTGAGTAAAATGATAAGCAGCTATTCTATAAGAAAAAAATCACTCTTTTGAAACTGCTACAGCAATATACAATGCTACCAAAATTGTCCATCCCACTACAAGAGCTGTGAGTAGGTCAAAAGATCATAATCTGCTATAAAAACTACACACGGGTAACAAGAACTGTAGCTTTCATTATGCAGGAAAAAAGCTAAAATTCAAGTTAACAGAGGAAAAGACACACGATAAGAAATAATAATCACGATCTCATTGCTAAATAATAAAGAAAAATAATAATTTATTATTTCTACATTTAATCACAGCTAAAAAACTAGAAACAATCTGAATAGAAATAAAGGAGATCATTGCTAGTGCTTTCTGAGAGTGCGCCCTGCTCTCCGTCCACAAAGGAATGATCTATACAGCGCTTCTTTGAAAATGTAACTATATTATAATATCTTTCAAAAAGTCTTATATGTCACCTCCATACTATTACCCTCTAAACTATTGCATTCCCTCCACGCTATATGATATGGTTTATATGGTTTTCAATACACGTACCTTAAAACAATTTAAACGCAAATTCACCAAGGATAGATGAATTCCTTTCACCTCCAGCAAAACCATCTTTACAACACAGGAAATAATACATCAATAGGTTACAACAATAGTAATTGCTATTTTAAAAAGGTTTCAAATAACAGCAATTATTCATCGAAAGTTATAAGTGAAAATCATTCCATACTACTGTAATACCACTCCAAGCAGCTACCATAATTCTTTTGCCTCCACCTTCTTTGAAATGCTACAATTTCTATTTTACCGAGCTAAAATGTCAATGTTTATTAGTAAAAATATCACTTATTTTTATTCAATCATATGCAACGGAAATATTAATAAGGTCATGCTATGATAATAAAATGAAGCACAAAGATGGTCATTATGAGATAAATTGGTCATACATGAACCTCATCGTAGAGCATAACAACTCCCCTACAACAGAAATTCAAATAGTCAAAAAGGGTAATGAACATAAAAATTCCATTTAATCGGATAAAGATGCTTCATATCAGGCAAAGGCTCTTCACTAATTAAGTTTTCCAATAGGAATCAAGAAGACCATGTTCATTACACAAATCTCACAACAATAATATATGATGCTGCATTTACAATGTTACATATCAGAAATACAACCATTAAAAGCAGTAAACACTGTAAAATTTTGCACCTACATCAGCAACCACCACTAGATAATCAAAAAGAAAACAAACAGAACTGACTACTTTTCCTATTTCATATTTTTTTCCTACAATTTAATTCAAGTAAATTTCATCATGGTTTGTAAGGATTTTTGTATTCTATCATTACACAAATAAATCCCTTACTGAGCAAGACCTAAAAGTCCACCAAATTTTGCGTGGCTACATGCTACATCCATCATGAACTTACAAAAGAAATCCCCATACTAAAAATACCAAATTTCTGGAGAAGAAAACTAGTTAGGAATGGTTGGATTCCTACAAAATTATTTGAAATACACAACTCTTATACCTGCTGAAACTGAGGATAGTAAATGCCTTAAGAATATACACTGGCACCTGCAATCATGAGCTTTGGCCTAAAAAAGGGTACAAGAATTTCATAATCAATGACTCATGTAAAATGAAGAAAACAAATAAAATAACCAATCAATATTAGATAAATCACAATGAGTAATCCTAAATTCCAAATTTTATTGCATTTATTAGTAATATCCAAGAAACAAGCACAACTGTGGATTCATCCACACAGTATGTCATAGATTCAAAATAAATAGAAGGAGCAAGTACTCATCAATTTGTAGTCTTGAATCCATGAAATAGATACCCTCCATATCTCAGGTCCATACTCTATATGTTAGAAAACAGTGGGAAGAATACTGCTGCAGAGTTCTAGGTTCACTTGGAGCATTGTAGACCTCCCGCACCTCAAGTAATCACATCTACACAAATGGAGAAACTTAATAATAGATCAATGATGTTTTGACAAGTATATCATTCATAATCCGACCATCAAAACAAGTAAACACTTTTATCACAAAAGCCTCCATGTAGGCTACATTGCTCTTCACAACCAGCAACACAGTTAACACAGTTTGTCAAAGCTCTAAATTATTTTATGTAAAGAAAAAGAAGGTAATGTTAGTTAATTGTAAATTGTAAAAACATTGTTTGCATAAAGATAGGGATGGTTTAGTTGCTTAACGCATTATTTGGGAGAGATCATGCTACACAGAAAGTAGTCGTGAAAATTTGAAAAAATGAAAGGATCACACCAATTAAACAGTCAGTCCCTGTATAGCCCAGTTCCCAATTACATACTCTACTTGAGTTGCACGTTCCATGCCAATCGCTATCAGCAAACAAGGTTCCTTAAACAAATAAACCCTCTTTGAGAACTACACGGTTATACAAATGATATAAATGATATCTAATACAACAAAGACTTGTATGAACATCACCTCATTTCAAGCAACAAAGGAACTTCCTTGCAAGAGTCATTCCCAATGTATCCTAAAACCAATGACATTTTCTATCAATACACTGTCCATTACAATTATATGAGCAAGGGCTTTGACAATGGAAGGTCAAAGAATTATCCACAAAAAGCTCATTGTAAGCAAGGTAATAGTCCAAACCTAAGGTCGTGTTGTGACCTTTTCACACATCGCCCCATTCAAGATGGGGACCCCTAATTTTTACTCCATTCTAGTCTTTTGGCTTTGGTTTTGTCTCTCTCCCTCTCTTTCTGATGTCTACCTTTTCGAGGACATTCCCGTCTTTGAGCTTAAACAAGTGAAATTTGGCCAAGTCTGAAACTAGGGTTTCCATCCTTTTGGTCAGTTCGAGGTTGAACGAAGTGAATAAATTGAAAACAGAGCTTAACATTGTTGTCAGTGTGCTTCCAGCAGGCTCTCAGCAAATTTTCATCCGATTCTGAGGTACTTACTATTTTTAGTAAGTGTGCAGCTACAGGCAATTCGCCA
>VDFB02170080.1:0-50470 GCA_007258455.2 Sequoia sempervirens | reverse complement strand
AGGGCATTTGACATGGATTCACATGTATAGGGGCCAAATCCAAATGGAAATTGCACGGTCACTCTCCTTCGCTCCTGGAATCTTTTGTTGACATCAACCAATTGTCTACAAACTTCAATCATGAAAAATTTATCTTTGAGATGCCTCAGAAGTTTACTAGGAAACCAGTGAAATCGCACACCCTAATGTAGGAGAATCTTTGAAACTAAATAAAATGACTACCAAAATAATCGACAAACTACATAGCTTTAGGTGAAAGTCGCATTTCCATTTTCCCTTGTAGGTCTCTTGTCATCCTCATAGTGAATGCATCTGATATTATTATGTGATGAATGAAATTTTTATGCAACTGTAGTTTATCAAGATACTCAAAAATAGGTAACTCGGTCGAGGAATATTATCATTCTCGTTATCCTGACATTTAATTAAATATTTAATTAATTTCTCTAAAGTCTTCTACATGTAATTAAATTTAATCAATTTAATTATATTGTTCATTCATTTTATTCTCCCACTATAATTGAATAAATTTATTTTATTTGATTATTTCACATATCTACTTGATTAATTAAATAAATACATTTTTATTTATTTAAATTAATTATCATCTTTTGAATTTAATTAAATCTTTTTAATTAAATTTAAATATTTATTTTCTTCTATTTTAAACTTTCTTCTAATTAATTAAATATCTTATTTAATTAATTTCATAACACGTCATTTCTTCAAATTTAATTAAATATTTTATTTAATTAAAGATCTATTTTCTTCAAATCATAATCAAATATTTCATTTAATTATGAAATCTTCTGATTTCCCCAAAATCTTAATTAAATATTTATTTAATTAAGAAAAATCAACATGCACCCATAAATAAATAAATGAATTGGATAATTCATTATTTATCTTCTCGGTATCTTTCCATTATCTTCTTAAAAAAAAGATGATTTTCTAATCATCTCATCTTATCTCTTCCATGAAAATGGAAAAATCCTGCTTTATTCGTTTTCTTCTATTTTTCTCTCCAGTCTCATCCATCTTCGATCGTGCGATCTGTCAGGAATTATCACAGCCGTTGACCAACTCCACCAATCAAAATCCTCGAAAAACTCTATAAGTACACGTGCAAATCCAAGCATTGGTTACGAACATATATACGCAATTACGCTTATGCATTTGCATCTTTAGTATTTCTAATATCTATCTTTGGCAATAATAATCTTGTCATAGCATAGCATATCTTGCATTTTAGCATAGTATGCATTTTAGTTTAAATCATTCTCTAGTAGTCCATTTTGTTGGGTTTGCATATTAAATCTCAGAGTAACTGAACCAACGTAAACTGGAGATAGAGAGCAATAGAACTAATTTCAAGAAGCTGCCATAAAGTGAGTTTACTTAATCTTTGAGTTTCTTTTGATATGTTTCCATTGAATGTTTTGAATCCTTTATAAATACGTACTTTCTCACACAATGCATGTTTTCTTTTTCCTTTGTCATCCTTTTGTGAATTTCTTCCTTGATATACCGGACCTCTTCTATCCATGTTTTTGTACCTATAGAATCTTGCAATGTGACCAAATTTGTTACAATTGTAACACACCATATTTTTCTATCTATACCATCCATTCCATTGATTTCCTCCTACTTTGCATTGATTAGCAACATGTCCAAATTTTCCAAGGTGTAGCATTTAACATTCCTTATACTGACAAACATACTTCTACATTCAATTGACTTATGACCAAACTTTTTGCAATTAAAACACTAACCAGAAAATGATGGACTACTAGAATTTATCTTACTTCTACACTGAGAAGCCATATGACCAAATTTATTACAAGAAAATTAGTGACCATTAAACTTTCGAGCATTGTGTTGCCTTATCGAATATCTTCTACCTTTGTTCTTTTGAGTTTTCTTTTCAGAGTCCTTTTGTTCAGATCCAAAGCTCTCATCTTTCACATAGCCAACACCTCGCTTGTCATTTGCATCCTTTTTTCCTTTAGTCATCTCATCAAACCTAGCAAAAATCATCCTAAAATTCTCCTTGTATTCATTTGATGTAGCAAGTTTATCTCTGAGAATAACTATCTGTCTCTCAAGTTCCTGTTCATTGTTTCTGGATTGTTGCAATTCAATCTCCAATTGAATGAATCCACTATTAACTTTGCTACATTCCTCAGACTTTTCCTTCAAGGACTAGGCCAGATTCTCCTCATTCTTCTTTCTTTCTTCAATCTCTTTAGTTAGCTTCATCGTCATAGATTCCATTTCAAGCTTTAGGGCAGCATTGTCCTTAGCAAGCTTTTCACACTGTTCTATTATTTTTTTTAGGGTTTGATTAAGATGAAAATATTTTGGGCCTTTTCTTTATTTTTGCTTCAATTGACCACATATTTCCTTCCTCTTTTCCCTTGAATCATTTATTTTATCCTTCAGTGATTGAATGAATTTTTTGGCAACCACAAGATTTTCTTTTAGTTCCATGACCTTTGCTTTAGACTGATCAAGATCATCAAGTGCCACCATAAGCTATTGTTGAAGACCACCTGTGTCCATTGTAATCCAAGATCCACGTCAAGCTATTAAACTTCAGAAGAGGAACCTACTCTGATACCAATTGTTGGAGACTAGGAAAACTGAGAGGGGGGGTGAATCAGTGTTCCATAATATTTGAATTTCAAACCAGATCTAAGACTATCAACAACAATATTTAAACTTTAATGGCATCCACAACATATAAACAAAAGGAAACATGTAAACACATTAAAGAACACCATAACACCAAGATTTTTACGTGGAAACCCTGTTAGGGGAAAAGCCACGGTGGATGTTAGTCCACAATATATACTATGTTAAAAGTATGAACAAAGGGAAAGCACATGCATTCAGGCACACTGCCTAGAGCTCACTGCTCAAAATAAGGAAGGCTCACTGCCTTACAAAATGTTTGGAAATACAACAAAAATGTTGAACTAAGAAAATAGCATCTCCAAATGTCTGGATTCAGTTCCAATGAAGCTCAATTAAAATGATCTTCAACCCTTCTGATTGACTCTATTTTTCTGCTTTGCTTTGCTCTGCTCTGTTTTCTGCCCTTCTGAAACCCTTCTAATACTCGCACACACATCTATTTTGTTTTACACACATTCACACACTTTCACACTTCTTCCCATACTCAAAATGAATTACCGATCTCATATATATATATATATATATATATATATATATATATATATATATATATATATCGAACAAGGATTTCACTACTATATGTCAGCTTTACATAAGATGTAATATTCTTCCACATGTCGGCTCAAATCACCAATTAAAATTAATGTGTACCCACACAAGTTGGCTAGACTATAGTAGGGACCCAAATCAAAATTCCCAACACAAGAAATATTAAAACAACTGCTCCTTATACATCCGTGACACACTATATACACCGGGTCGGCCATAATGAGAAAATAAACAATAAATCATTCTACCGAATCTCCAAACTCATACACCGATCAATGCAACATTACACAACTTACCAATAAGTTATCATACATGCTTAGTAAACTTTTCCTGGGGATCCACAACACAAAATAATGATCTGATGAAGTATATAGACTGACTGACTGACCGGATCTCTTGTTCTTCATGCTTTATGCTAGTAACACACTGCCTATTGCAATTTCTGCCGGTATGAACTACATCTAAACTGCAGATCATGCTAATGACTCCAGTTGCCATCAATGAAAACACTAGAAGCCGTAAACAAAACTTACCAAGCCATATGCCAACATATGCCCCAAATACCATTGGGAAAGCACACACATAATTGCAATTTATTTTGACACATAGGACATGCTTTGTTTATATATGCAACACAAAAATGATGTCAATCACACTTGGGAGATATGTGTCAACAATGTACAAGAAAAAAGAGGAAGGATAAGAATGCACAATGATCCAATAAGAGTCACATCCTTGTATGAAGCACTATGGAGATGATAGGGTTTTAAATTACTCATCATTAGAATGGAGTGGCTCCTTTAGATGTAATTCCCACGATGCAACATGGGAAAACAGACACTAAAAGTGGCCCTCATTTTTTGCAAGCACTCCTCAATGTTAGTACATAACACACACATGTATCATTGTAACATGTGATACACACTTGCATTTCCATGACATATGACATCACATGGTGTTCAAACACACATGGAAGGAGGATTCAAAAATGGGAAAGGAGAGGAAAATATAGTTTCACTCAAAATTAGTGAGAGGAGGTAGGTATTAGAAGCTCCCTAGACTTTGTTTTATATATTTTCCAATTTTAATGTATTATTTGATAAGAAGAAACCATTGAACACTTGGTGGTTGAATATTTAAGCCTACAATCTAATATATTCATGACAATAATGCTAAATTAATATTCATTTATATTTCTTGCAGTTAAAGAGATGCATCCATTTTAATATAATGGTATTCAAATAATTTATAATACAATGCAATTGGAATTAACAATAATAACATACCACAT
The DNA here is from genome assembly GCA_007258455.2 of Sequoia sempervirens. Classification (NCBI taxonomy): domain Eukaryota; kingdom Viridiplantae; phylum Streptophyta; class Pinopsida; order Cupressales; family Cupressaceae; genus Sequoia; species Sequoia sempervirens. Next base: position 45,933 of record VDFB02170080.1, on the reverse strand, counting down.
TTTAGTTCACCATTAATTTATAATAGAATGATGAGACAAGATTAATATTCAAATTAATAGTAATTCCAATCAAGCATGCAATTTGTTTAAATTATTGTATTTAAACCCTAGAGTATAAACTATATCTAATTTACCATGCATGTGCACACACACACTATATTACAAAAAGTGACTTATTTTACAACCTTCAATAACTATTGTGTTACCAATAATTATTTATGATGGTAAGTGTAGAACCTCAATTATTATTATAATCACTTTAGAAGAAACATAAATATATATACATGCTATATTAATATAAAATATGTTAGGAATCAATCTTGAAGTGCCAAATTTTGCTTAAGTCTTAGCTCTTTTGTGCACCAAGGCCTCATAATTCCCATCACATATAACTCAATTTGATAAATATTTATATGGGTCTCCATTTGTGATTACATTCCTAAGTGTTGTCCTTTGTTGTCCCCCATGTTCCTATCATGTGAACTAGAAGTTGCAAAGGTCTTAAAAGTTCTAAGTGTGGAGATTTTGTTCAAATTTCCAAGGATTGTGCCTATGCAAGAGTTTTATAGTTTCCCTTCCTAGTATGCCTTTCTACCCAATTCCACTTTTTTCTTTTTGTCCTCATTGAGATATTAAACTTTCCCATTCAAGCATACTTTTCATCCATTCCTTGCTGTCATCCCCTTCTCCTACTAGGATTTCTGAGTTTTTTTTTTACATCCCTTTCCTCCAAGCCTCACTTTCCCTTTCCTTTATGGGTATTTTAGCTTTGTTCTTACCTATATGATTTCCCTCTAAACTTTGAATTCTTGATCCTTTACACTAAGTTACATTTCAAAGTCATGATTTTGATCATCCCTTTACTTGCATAGCTATTCCTTGGTATCTCTGATCCCCAAATTTTGACATTTTCTTTTCTACATTTTATCAGAGTTGGAGATGTGAGAATACTTCTAAGGTGGTACAAGGTATGAAGATTCCTTGAAAACCAATACTTGATACTTTTTACTATGTTATCTCATTGGGATTGTGGTTTAGACTTGCCCCAATTTGTATACCTAAAGGGATGAATTCTTTGGTATTTTTAGTCCTTGAGTCCTGATAACTTCCTTCATATGTCCTTTCAAAGTTAAAGGCATACCCTTATCTATTTTCTTTGAGAATGAGGTATGAAATTCAATTGATCCTTGATCCTTGATAGTTGTATTGGTTATGAGTGTAAGTGCGAATAAGTAAATAAGTAAAACAACTAAAACTCTTCTTAATGAAACATTATATCAAGATTTAACATGAATTAAACTAATTTAAAGCACATAAAGCTTGAAAGCGTCTCATTGTATCCTATCTCCAAAAATTTATCAAGTTACAAAGGGCTCTCAGATTTGTAAGCACCGTAACTGTTTAAAATGCTTATCTAGAGAATGGAATTGATGCTAAATGCAATGATGTGATGATTGATAATGAAACTAAAAAGCTATGATGCTACTGTAAATGAAGCATGATGGATGAAAGCTACAGTAAAAAAAACTATGGTGCTACCGTGATGTGAATTCTACTGATGTTGTGATGCTATGATGCTAAATACTATTTCTATTGCTATTGATATGATTTGCTTGATTGCTATGAATGCTGCAGAGTAAGTTTGCACAAAGATTCGGGGTCCATTTCCTGTGAAAAGAAGCTGTATTTATAGATTTACGGTAGTACATTTACACAGAGGCAACACAACAGAGGTTGAGATTCAATTTGGAGATTTGAATGGTAAGAGATTGAGAAGCTGGAGCTGATTATGTGGATTGTTCCTCCCCATGAAAACACCAGGCAAGATGATAGGAAAGATCAAAGGATGAAGATTGAGAGGATTGCCTGCAGGTTTGTCCCTGAGGCTTTCCCGTGAATACCAGTTGCATTAATTAGATTTAAAAAATCTAATTTTATTGGTGAGTGAATAGAGGAATATTTAATTTATGCCTTTATTTGAATATTTTTTATTTATTCAAATTTTAGCAAAATAGGAAGATTTAATTAAATAAAACAAATATTTGATATTTGCTTATTTAATAAAGAGGAATATGGTTAATTAAATAAAACTTTAGGATATCTTTATTTAATTAAGAGGAAATATGATAGGATAATTAAATAACACAAACTATTGAAGTTGTGTATTTAATTTAAGATAGAATTAATAGATAAAGTATAAAAGAAATAATTAATGATAATAATTAAATAAAGCAAAGTATTTAATTTTGTTTATTTAATTAAGAGGAAAATAATATGATAAAATAGAACAATTAATAGTGAACTTAATATAAATAAATATTTCTATTTATTTACTAAGTAGATGAATTTAGGATTAATTAATTAAATAAATCATATTTAACTAATTATATTCTCCAGACCATTTTTACGTGTATACATTTTTTCCCTCTTTGAAGTGATGTGTTTAAGCATTGCTTCAAAGAAAATTTTGTGCTGCTGCTGCTAGTATCGATGAAAAAATTTCAGTGTGCCCCAAACATGATTTTCAGGTGATTGATGGATATATGCCCCCTCGGGAGATAAATTGATGATTTTTTTATTTTTTGGAATTTTTTGGAATTTTTCAATTTTTTATGATTTTGTCGATGATTTTGATGTAGATTTGATGAATATTTAGTGATGAAATAATTTGTCTCCCTATGATTGATGTAGAAAGTGTCCCAGGATGTTTTTGAATTAATCTCCTCAAAAATAAATTTAAATAATCCCACAAAAATCCCTCCTCTAATAACCTATAAAAGATCAAAAGGGTCCTTTTCACGCTCATTTATGCATTTGACTTTTGAAAACTTTGTGAGAGCTTTTTGTGCCACTTGGAGCGAGATGTCGATTCCTTATCACACCCACTGGTTCGAGCGTGTACGACGTCATCAACGGCCGGCCACCTACGGACCTCCGGTACGTACCCTTTATCCCCTCATATTTCATGCCTTGTCTTGTTTTTCGTGCATTTGACGGATTTTTAAATTTCAAATTCTTTTAGCGCATTTAAGTTCTGTTGTAGCGCTTTCAATAACTATTTTAGCACTTTTAAGACTTTAGCACTTAAGAGTTATATTTTAGCGCTTTGCTAGGATAGATTAGCGCTTTGAAAAGTTTATCCCTTAGGATAATTGTGTTAGCGCTTTGGTAGGATAGATTAGCACTTTTAGAACTTTAGCGCTTAGGTCAGATTGTTTAGCGCTTCAGCCTCCTATTTTAGCACTTTGACCCAAAGTTTTAGCGCGTTGACCAAATAGAATGGCACTTTTGATCAAATGGTGCTTTGATTGTATGCAATAGCACTTTTGACTGATGAAATGGCGCATGTCAGTTTTTTAGTGCTTTGAATGCCTATTTTAGCGCATTCAAATCATATTGATGTAGTTTGTCAATTTTGTCCGTAGTTTTGTCATTTTTTTATCGTATCAGCCGTTGATTTGATATGATTGATTATCCTGATCAAAATAGATGATTTTCGACCTCATGATAGGCGAGGTTTGATGTTTGATTTGATGATAATTATCCTCATGATAGGTGAGGAATAATTATAGTTTGATTGATGTACCTCATGATAAGCGAGGTTGATTTGATGTATTGATGATTGACCTCATGATAGGTGAGGTTCAATGATACTTGATGATTTGACCTCATGATAGGTGAGGTTCAATGATGTCTGCTCATGAGATTTGATCAAAATTTTCACCAAGAGCTTATTAGTTTTGATAGGATAATTGATGTTTGATGATTTGACAAAAATTTCTAATTTTTGAAAATTTCCTGATGATAGGAGTTGTTGGAGAACCTTCAGGTTCAAGAGCGATATCCATGGAAATTTGATTTGATACCTCAGTTGGCACAGCTTGATACGGCTATTATTACACGTTGCAGACTATCTCCTCTTTTATACATGCCCCATATTAGGATTAATCAGGGTCTATTGACAACGCTAGTTGAGAGGTGGCATAGCGAGCACAACACCTTTCACCTTCCTACCGGTAAGATGACAGTCACCCCAAAGGATGTATGGCAGATTTTGCAGCTTCCCATTGTTGGATATGTTGTTATTTATGATTCTACAGAGCAGGGTGGTACTGATGCCCTCTGTAGAGTGTTTCAGGATGCTCAGATTGTCGGAGAGTGGATTCCATGGTGTGAGATGGTTGATGCATATGCCACTTTTCCCACAGTGCTTGTTGGTTTCATCAGAGGATTCCTAAGTCCTAATCGCAGGTCTAAGGGATTATCTGTTGGTTGGGGCTGAGTTTTGGAGAGTATGGTTGTTCATGGCACCAGATTTTCTTGGGGCATGTGTATGCTTGCCCACTTATATCATGATTTACATTCAGCTACTTATCTTCAAGGTTGGAGTTTATCTGTCGGTGTCACATTGCTTCAGGTGTGCGCATGGGAGCACATAGATGTCACGTGTCCAGTTCCAATTAGACAGAGACCACCTATGAGACCCTATGTGTTCAGATATGTCGACCGCCTTACTCAATCCAGACTGGGTAAGCTAGAGTATTGGAGGAGAGTGATTGATGATATAGAGTATGTGACATGGCGTCCCTACCTAGATTGTGATCATTGGGATGATGATGATATTCAGTTACCATTTCTTTGTCAGTCGATGATATTGATTGGTCAAACTCATTGGATACTGGAGAGATTTTTTATCAGACGGGTGTATAGATAGTATGGGATGGTTTAGGGTATGCCCCAGGGTGTTTCCTATTACGCTCATCGTTAGTTAGATGCAACAGATTGGGGGCTTGGTTTATCATATGATGTTGTTGTCCAGGAGTTTCAGGCCTTGCAACCGTTTGAGTGGGATATCCACCCCGATATTGTTGAGCCACTGGTTACAGCTGATTATGTTGATTTTTTGGCTTTGCATCCTTTTCCACATCTTACTGTTCCAGATGAGCCTTCCCCATTACCCGCATAGGAGGATGTTCCTGTTGCACATGGTTGGACGTGGAGGAGAGAGGAGGTTGAGGTAGAGGATGTCGGTTTTGTTGGTGAGGAGGATGTCGTTGTGGAGGAGGATGTTGGTGAGGAGGAGGATAGTGGAGAGGAGAGCAGCGGCGATGACTATAGATTTGATAGTGGAGAGGTTGCAGGTGGGTCGAGTCCTGCATTAGATTTTCTGGAGGAGACAGTGCCTCGTAAGAGGCAGGCTGTGAGGGATGTTTTAGAGCAGCTGCAGATAGCAGACCTTCAAGTGTAGTTAGAGACTGTTCAGGAGTAGGGTTTACTAGAGCAAACTTAGGCTCAGATGCAGGCACAAGCCCAGTCACATGCAGAGGCTCTAGCATCAGTGCAGGCTCAGTTAGCCACAACACAGCCATAGATTGCAACATTGACTACTGAGAGGGATGTTGCTAGGCAGGCTACAGGGGTAGCTCAGACTCAAATTACATCTTTGACAGCCGAGAGGGATACCACCAGGTTTGCAGCAGAGGGTGCTCAGGCTATAGCTGAGAGATTACAGAGACTGGCAGATGGTACCTCCCTAGCAGATTATATGTGAGAGGTTGCTCGTATTGGTGGGGAGATAGAGTATTATAGAGGTAAATATTATGATTCCATCCCTGTCAAGCAGCAAGTGAGCTATAGGCAGTCCCGATCTGGCAGGACCCACTCTAGGACCGTCAGTGTAGGAGTCACATGGCATCTCTGGGGAGATCCTAGAGATCCTGGTACAGGTGGTGGTGGTGGGACCCATACTACGATGCCTGCACCGTCTGGAGCTAGTAGTACTTAGCTTCAGATGTGATTTCTCTTTTGTATTTGAGATGATGATGTACATTCTGATTACAACCATTTTTTTTTATTATATATATCTCTCTCTTTTTTAGACATCATTGTATACTTGACATTATTATTGTGATCTATATTATATGCAGTGGACTCTCTGATCCATATATGTTCTACATGATTCTATGATGGATGCATTTACTTTCTATGTTCTTTATGCTATATGATGATCCTTTTACAATGATTGTATGGATGTAGATTATATCATGATGATATGTTATGATGTATGATGTTCTTTGTTATGATGTTATGGATGTAGTTTATATTATGATAATATGCTATGATGTTTTGATGTTCTTTTATGATGATGTATAATGATGATGCATGGATAATATATGGATGATGTATGGATGCATGATGTATGGATGATGTATGGATGCATGATGTATATGTATGATGATGTAATTACATATATGGTTAATGATATGATGTTATGTGATGTAAATGGGATGCGTGTTCTTTTATTTTGGGTGTATATACAAATATATGATGTAATATATGGATGAAAATGATGTATGTTATATGATATAATAAATGGATGGATTTTTGATATATGATATATGATGTAATAAATGGATGGATTAATGATATATGATATGATAGAGATTTATTGTAGATGAAGATGGTGTATGATATATGAATGTTTGATGAATGTTTTAAAAATGCAATGATAGAGATTTATGTTTTTGAGATTTTATTTATGCAAGTTTATGTGATATGGAAAATGTGATATGATAAATGCAAAGTTATTTGATTCAAATGTGTGAATGATGAAATGATGATTAACTACTTTCTAATGTATGGAAATGAATTTGATGATGCAATTATATGATATGATGATATTTTTTTGTAATGTCAAGTATACTCAATCTATTTATGAGAAAAGATAGTCGTTAATTTGAATCATTCACGAGCTTTAGTAACAAACACTTTGCAGATGCAAAAACTATTATGAATGCAATCTAATTTAATCATGCAAATCTACATGCAAAATAAAATTGGCATTTTAATAGTACTTTTGTGCTTTGTATCATCATTGATCTTTTAAAATGTTGAAAGTGAGTACAAGCATCGATGGCATAATGTAAACCAATGATGACCTCAGTACTACTTCCATGATTTTTGATATTGCAAGCTAACACAAGCATCAAGGTATAATTAAACCGAGATGACCTGAGCATTTCTTGCGTAAAACAGACAAGAATTAACCACTTTCCTATGTGAATTGAAATGTCATCCATGATACTTTGTAGAGCACTTCCCACGACAATTCACACAGTAATTATGATTAATTCACAAACAATAGATAAAGAAAAATATCATTCTCCTTCCTTGCTTCTCTAGTTCAATACATCATCGAGTTGCTCCAAAGAAATGATAATAATGATCAAAAGTACAACATATCTCACATTTTCTTATAGTATTCAATCATTATTCAGATTAGATCATCCATCCTGATTTTATGATGCTTTTGTGATTTTCGAGATTTTGAGCAAAGATCTAACCTAAAGACCTATCCTAGGGGTCTCAGGGGCTGATCAAAGATTAGCCTTGCCTATGTTATACACATAGAGACCACGTAGTTCGACTAACATCGACTCATGTTTTTGGATTTTTGATATTGACCTTTTTGATGTGTTTTTGAATTTTCTGATGTGAATTGGATGTCTGATTTGTTTTCCGATGTTGATTGTTGTTCCTTGTTGTGTTGCGTTTTGATCTTTGTTTGCGCTTCTTTTGTTTTTCTGTTGTTTGTCTATTTGGTTTAGCTCGATGTTATTTCCCCCAATGATGTTCAGATGTTGCCCCCAAGCTAGGGTGAGACATAACCACGTGATATGATATGATAATGGATGTAAAAAAAAATGATGATGGTGAAAGTAATGACTATGACATGTGTCCAAATAGATGGGGGAGCTGATTCGAATCACAAATAACACATGTTTCCAGGTTTTCACTATATGTTTTTATTGCACCTTTTCAGTCCTTTTTATTTTTTTTGTATTTTTTCTATTTTTCTAATTTTTTTGTATTTTTCTATCACCAAGACACCTATTTTCCAGGTTTTCATCAAGGTAACCATTTTCAGAAGCTAATTCATGCACTAGCTGATTTAGGTATAGAATTTTCTGAGATGGATACTGTTGATAGGTTCATCAAACAAATCCCCTTCTGGTGTAGACAATTTATATGCTCTTGATCCATACACTGATATGATTACAAAGGGACCTAGCTAGTTAGGTTCAAATTTCCCTTTCTTTTCTCTATCCTGCTGATTTTTAGGGTTTTCCTTTAGGACTAAGTCTCCAACTTGAAAGACTCTAGGTTTTACCCTGTGATTGTAGCTCCTTGACATTCTTTGTTGGTAATCCTTTAAATGATTGATAGCTTGCTGACGACATTCATCCAGTAATTCCAGTTCCTGTAGTCAAGAAACTCTGTAATCCTCATATGTAATGATACCCTTTAGTGAGACACAGAGTGATGGTATTTCTACCTCATTGGGTAGGATGGCCTATGATCCATACACCAAGGCATATGGTGTAGCTCCTGTTGGTGTTCTAATGCTAGTTCTGTAGGCCCATAGTGCAAGATTTAGCTAAACATGCCAATCACATCCAACATCGTTTACCGTTTTCTTTAGTATTTTCATAATCGTCTTGTTTGAGGCCTCTACTTGGCCATTTCCCTGTGGATAGTACGGTGTTGAGAAACGATGTTGGATATGGAATTTTTCACATAATTCCTGGACGTCCTGATTTTTAAAAGGTCTACCATTGTCTGTGACAATGGATTGGGGTACCCCGTACCGACAGATGAGATAGTTGAGTATGAAAGATGAGATCTGCTTTCCAGTGACAGTTGTTAAAGGAACCGCTTCTATCCATTTTGTAAAATACTATGTTGTTGTGATGATGAACTTGTGTCCATTGGATGAAGAAGGATTTATTTTTCCTACCAAGTCCATTCCCCACTGACAAAAAGGCCATGTTGATGTGAAAGGTTGTAACTCTTGCGCCGATGCATGAATTAGATTACCTTGAATTTGACATTTTTGACACTTTTTAACATATTGATAACACTCTTTCTCCATGTTTGGCCAGTAATACCCCAAACGGAGGAGTTTTTTAGCTAAGGTTAGCCCACTTGAATGGGTTCCACAAATACCTTCATGGACCTCTCATAAGGATATTTCAGATTTGTGATGTTCCAGACACCGAAGAAGAGTACCATCTAGACCTCGACGGTATAGGGTGTCAACAATCAATGTATGTGAGTGCAGAGCAAGCGGATCTATGCAACCAGATCCCCCTACCATCTATAGGGATCGTCTTCGGGGTGTGCTTGAAGGGAGTCCCGGTGCAAAAGTATAGTAGGATCGTCCCCTACTCTACAATGGGCGTCTGGAAGGGTGGTTCTAGAGTAGAGTTGGGCATTAGCCCTGTGGAGTGAAGTCAGTTGGCCTGCTTCTTTAGAGGAGTGGGGAGGGCTTTGACACCCACTTATTGCTACAATTCCCACCCAACCCTCCCACCCTGGGAATTGTATCTGGCTTCACTACTTTTCTTCCAACAAACAAATCACTCTCATTCCCCCCCACCCAACCAACGGCATCTACCTCACCTATAATTCCCCCCCCACCCGGGTTGTTCATGTGGGAATAGAAGGTGCCCAGGGTTGGGTTGGGTGGGAACAATAAGTCGCTATGCCCCCATGCCTGGGGGGTAGGGAGAATGCTGGAACAAAGGGAGAATGCTGGAACAAATAGAGCCTACATTGTTGTGTTGTAATATTTAGGATGTTCGCATCTGGAAATTCAATGTTCATTAGATGATGATCCTGTAATGGAGCTTCAGCTAGTTGATCTACTATTACCTCTCCTTTGATGGCCCTCCTATCAAAATATTGGATGTCAAACTCGCTCAAGATCATGACCCATTTTTCCAATCTTCCTGTTAGAGCAACTTTACTGAGTAGATATTTCAATGGGTCTATTTTAGCTATGAGCTTAACTGTATGAGTCAACATATAGTGTTGCAACTGCTAGGTTGAAAAGACCACTGCTAAACAATCCTTCTTTATGAATGTGTAGTTTATTTCATATCCATTGAGTGTCCTGCTAATGTAGTAAATAGCTTGTTCTTTTCCTTCAAAATCCTCTTGTGCCAATAAAGCTCCGAGGGATATGTCCGTTGTTGCGATATATAGTATCAATGGTCTCTCTGTTGTAGGTGGCATGAGTATTGGAGGTGACATCAAGTATTGCTTTATCTGGTTGAAAGTTGTTTCACGGTCATGATCCCACTTGAATAAAACATTTTTATGAAGTAGATGATTAAATGGGTGACTCTTGTCTTCCAGTTGGGAGATAAATCTCTTGATGGATTGCAACCTGCCTTGTAGGGATCGTAATTGACTGATGTTTTTCGGTGGCAACATCTCCATTATTGCTTTAACCTTAGCTGGATCCACTTCAATACCTTTTTTTGATACTATGTAACCAAGGAGTTTTGTTGATGTTACCCCAAACACAGATTTCTTTGGGTTCAACCTGACATTGAACTTTTCCAACCTAGTAAAGATTTTATCTAGAATTTCCAGATGTCCTTCCCTTATGTACGATTTTGCTAAGATTTCATCCACATAATCTTCCATGAAAGTATGCATCATGTCCTGGAAAATAGTGGTCATTGCCCGTTGATATGTTGCACCTGCATTTTTCAATCTGAAGGGCATGACATTGCAACAGAATGTACCCCAAGGACAAGTGAATGTTGTCTTTTCCTGATCTTCAGGTGCTTTTTTATTTGATTATACCTTGAGAAGCCATCCATTAAAGATAGCATGGCATGTCCCACTGTTAGATCAACAATTATGTCAATGTTGGGTAAAGGAAAATCATCCTTTGGGCATGCCTTGTTTAAATCTGAAATCCATGCATCCGATAATTTCTTGACTTCAGTCTCTTATATATATCCCGGGGAGATGTGGGGATGCATCTTTCTCATTTTTTGTTTTACTGGTTTGATTCCTTTTGGTAACGATAGATGATGCATTAGGAGATCTGGATATAATCCTATCATGTTAGAATAAGACCATGCAAAATTTATGTGTCGTTCTTCAAAGAATTTTGTGAATGCAGGCTTCTCCTGTTCTATCATGGATGCTGCCAGATGTAGGATCTTAGCCTTCTCAACTATTCCTAGATTTATAGACTGTGTTGGTTCTACCAGTATTGATGCTCTGTCATGGTAATGCTCTAGGAGGGTGTCAATTCTTCCATCCTTCAGTGTCTCAGAAAGGTTTTCACTATTGGATATGTTCTTTATTTTTTCTTTTTCAAAATCTAATGCTGCCTCAGAAAGGTTTTCACCATTAGATTCATTTTTCTTGTTGTCATTTTTGCAACTGGAAGATTTGGCACCCTCCTGTTGTGAAGTGTCATTATGAGTGTTATGGATAGAACTCGTATCAGGTTCGTCACTACAAAGATAGTTTATGATGGCATCATCATCTGAAAAGAATGGTAAATGAATAGGTTCAGTGGGTTCCCAGTCAATAAGTTTGGGATATTTTAAGGGTAATAAGTCATTAGTTTGAGTAAGGTCGACTGTTGCAAGTGTTCTGATGGCTAGGTGGTCAAAGTTGTCAGTAGGAAGGTCAAGTTCTATGATAGTACATACCTCCAAGTCATTTGTCTCACTTGATATCTGATCATCCTCGCTTGAGTCATCGATATTTGTTGATCCTATTACAAATGGTCTATTTCCTGAACTTTGTCCCTCCTCTCGTAAGGGTGTATATGCTTGGATAACATCAATTTGTTTTTCAGTATAGGATGTAGCAGATAAATGATCCCATTCATACTCATTGGAATCTTTGTCGGAACCATCTCTCATTTGTAGAATTCTTTCTACCACTTTCTGAGTTTCTTCCTCTTTTGCTTCACCTGTGTAGCCTAATCCTGTTTTATCTTTATGCTGCAGTGTTAGAGGTTGAATAGGTTCAATAATACCGTCCTTTCTCTTGTTGATTGGTCCTTGACCTTCATAGCCCATTTTCTCTAAGATAGCCTTCCCTTTTCCATATTGATCTGTTTTGATGCTGATATTCGTTGATGTTGAGGCTTCTTCATCCTTATATAGCCAATTTAGAATGGCTTTATCCTCTGATTCATCTTCAAGGGTACTTGCTTTTATAAACCTTTCATTAAGAGATGTGATTGGTTGTGATGAACTTGGTGTGTTTGATATGGGTTGTCCATATGATTTTGGTGATGGGAGCAATTGTGATACACAAAGATTGCTCAAGGGAATATTCTCCTAAGCCTTTGTCTTTTAACTGAACCTTGTCTAAAAATTGTTGTGATAACTCATTTATAGGACCTTCAATGTTTGATATAGTCGTGTCTGCAACAGTTGTTTCTTGTACCTGATCTTTCTTCTCAACCCATTTAGATATGAAATTGGGTTGTCTTTCACCATTGGATGAAGTGGAAGTGTTGACTTCTCTGTTGTGAGGTATCAGAGTGTCTTGATTTTCTTTTAACATGTTGCAAGTCTATGGATTATTGTTGTCAACTGATATGGTGACCTCCTGTCCGTTTACTGGAAATTTCAGACATTGATGGTATGTCGAAGGTACTGCTTGCATTTCATGGATCCATGGACAACCCAATAGTATGTTATATGTTAGATCCTTGTCTAACACTTGACAAACAATGTTTTTGACAATCAGCCCTACTTGAATTGGAAGCACAATAAGCCCTTTGGAAGACCTTTCCTCTTCATCATATGCCTTTATTGCTATCTTTCTTCTGGTGTCAATGGCGTTATCGAAATAGCCTAGTGCATGAATTAGTTTCAAAGTACAAATATTTAACCCAGCTCCTCCATCTATTAAGACAAGCTTAATGCGGTGTTTATGGATTAGAACCTCTATATGCAAGGTTACATTGTGTGGGTGATTTAAAGACACATCATCTTGTTCAGAGAATGACAAACAATGAGGTGCGGTAAGATGTCCCACCATGGCTTGGAATTGAAAAACATACAAATTATTGGGGACCATTGTAGCTACTAAAGCCTGTTCCAAAACTTCTTTATGTGATGGTGAAATTTTGAGAAGTTCTAGAATGGATATTTGTGCGGGTATCTTTTGTAATTGGTCCACGATGTTGTATTGATGCGATGTGGGAGTAGTGTTTTTGGATGAAACTTCTTTTAATATCACCTTGGACTACCCCCTTGTCGTTATATTGACTTGTTGATGGTCTTATGTTTCCTTAATCTTTAGGACATTGATTTGATTGTCCGATGTGTTTGTGCTTGGTATCATGTTGAGGGATTCAATGTCATTGATTTCCATGTCATTTGTCTGATTATCAATGTCATTTTCTCAACCTTAGACAGGCAAAGAATAGTGGTGTCATAGACATAGTTTATACTTTTTCCTTTACCACTTGAAGAAGAAGACTCTCCTTTTTTCGTAGTTGGGTAATGGATTGGTAAATGCAGTGTGATCATTTTTTGTTTGATGCCCTTCGAAAACACCTTCTTTGCTTCAATCAAGTCTTGTATCGAATGTTTTAGTTGCATACAGTCGTTTGCTTTATGTCCCTTATTGTTATGAAAATTGCAATAATCCGCATCGTTCCACCAAGACAGTTTCACATTTGGCTCCCAATTTCGTGCTTCTGGTAGGGTAATGAGCCTGTTTGCAAGGAACTCTCTCATTGTTGATTCCAAATTTTTTCCTAATGGGGTGATTCTTCGTCGATTGGATTGTCTTTGGTATGACGGTTGAGATTCTCCATTGTTGGTGTTATTATTTTGAGTAGTGCTTTGATTGTTATTTAGGTTTTCATTTTGATTTGTTTTGACAGTTGATACTGTCAAATTGAATACTAGTTTTTATTGTCAGTTATAGCCTCATTACTTCTAGTATTTCTATTTTTCTGCCAAAATTTTGGTTTGTCATTGTTTCCATAGTGATTTGTGTTGTTGGATGTTTCACTGTAGTGCTTAATCACTCCCCGTTAGACTAGGGCTTCTTCGATTTTAAGCCCATTTTCAATTACCTTTTTGAATGTTGGAGGACATTGTAGTTCAAATCTATAACTCATGTCATCATTCAAATTGTTGATAAATAGTTCAATCTTCTCCTCTTCAGGTATAGATCAAGGATATCTTGCAAACAATTTTCTCCATCATTATAGGAATGACAAGAAAGTATCCCCCCTTTTCTATTTCAGGTTATACAGGTCCTTTATGGTTACGTAATGTGTTATGTTGAAGGAGAATTGAGAAATGAATTTGTTGACCAGTTCTTTGAAGGATCAAATTCATGGTTGTAATTTTGAGAACCATTCCATACAATGGGCTCCCAAACTCCTAGGAAATAACCTCATGAGGTATGTATCTTCTTGTGCGAACTTGAGGCTCATTGTTCTGAATTCACGTACATGGTCAATCGAGTCTGATTTTCCATTGTATTTGTCATATTAAGGAAACTCACAATGCCTCGGGAAGGGTATCATATCCACACACAGATGAAAAGGGTAAGGACAAATGTCCTTTAATAAGTATTTTTTTGTGGTTCCCGTTTGCATATTTTGAATATGTTCCTGTAGGGTCTATATTTGTGATGTTAAAGCAACCACTTGATTTGTATCTTGTGTGTTGGGTGGTTCTATTTTGTTTGTTCTTGGTGTTTCTTTCAATCGATTCATGTCAAAATCCTTTGGTAGTTTTGCGCCTAACTTCGCTAACATCAAGAGATATTTCTCCATGTCTTGTTCTAAGACCTTTTCCATAAATTTATGAAAACTTGGATCCTGTTGGGTGTGTTGTATATCTTCTTGTGTTATTTCGTTGGTATCTTGTTGTCGAAATCGGTAGAAGGGATTTTCTTTAGTCATGTTTGGATTTTCAATTTCCTTCTCTTTGAGTTTTTGTCTTTGCAACCTTGTCAAGATTGACATACAAGTTTTTGGTTTTTTTTACTAAACTTGAATCTTCTGTGTTGTGATTAGTGTCAATTTGATTTTAATGAAGCCAAATAGAATGATGTATTCTATTAATGAGGCTAAGTTGAAAATTTTATTATTTAGTTTTGTCTCGTGATGGTAAGATGTTAGAATCCTGATGAGGAAACTTGACTCAATAATCTAGATTTATTGTGATATTTTGACACTTTGTATTTTGTAAGATCCGGGTTTATGTTTGAAAACAATTTGAATTGTAAAAACCTACCTTGTTTTAGGTTTTTTTGGACACTATTTAAACTGTGAAATGTTTCTGACTAGTTAAACCTAAGTTTCTGATGGCAACCAATCTGACAGACATTTCTGAAAGGTCGTTGTTTTTCAGTTTTTTGGAAAGCACTAATACAGAGGGTACACGCGCCGAAACATAACGCAAAAGTGCTAAAAGGTCTAGTAAAAGCGCTATCAAACAAAGCAGAAGCACTAAAACAGACCACTGATGTGCTAAAATCCTGGTAATTGCTACACTGGTAATTTTTGACAGAAGTGTTATGAGTTTGATCAAAAGTGCTGAAACAGATGGTAAAAGCATTGAAATAGATGGTAAAAGCACTGTTGTTGACTGTTGAAGTGCTAAAAGATAACTCAGAAGTGCTAGAAAAGACTTAAAAGCACTATGACACTAATTATCTAACTTTGACAGAGTTTGTTTACTATTTAATAGAAGTGCTATAATGTGTGACAAAAGCACTAAAACATGTGGCAAAAGCGTTGTTTTTAATTGTAGAAGCACTAGAATAATGTGCAGAAGCATTATAACAGATGGTAGAAGCATTGTTTTATTGCCAAGAGGGGGGTGGTAATATGGGTCTTGCACCTGCTATATTTTCTTTCTCTTCTTCTTCGTCTAAGACTATGGATGTTGTGATAAATTGATGGGGTGTTTCATTTTCTTCAAAAATGAATGTTCTCAAACTGCTGATAATGTCGGTTTGAGCACTTTCAATGTGTGTAAGGCTAGATTGTATGATAGGTGTTGTAAGGCCTGGTTGTTGAATGGGAGCTGTAGGTCGCCAAATGGTCATAATGTGTGGTGGTAACTCCTAGTATTTTGAGGGACAAACCTAATGTTTCCAAGATTTGTCTACTACAAGAACTGATCAGGTCTTGTGGAGTATTCTATGGCAGGTTGTGGGATGGAGGATTGACGAATACGTTGACTATGGTTAGGTTCCTGCGAAAGAGCTCTTCTCTTAATATAGGCTTGTGAATTTAAGGGTTCTACAGCATAATCATCAATGTAACCTCTAGTGAAATCATGAAACCTATGGAGGAATGTTCTATGATGAAGCAAAATCTTCCTATTCTGATACAAGAAATATCTTCTTTGCAAAAGGTGTCTGTAACTAAGTGAGGTCTTGGGTTTTCTAATTCTCTTGGCAAGAGATTTTCTAAAAAACTTAGTGGTTTTCCAATCTCTAATCATATATTCTCAGTTTGATTTCGTCCAAGTTTTGTTTGTATTTTTCAAGATGATCTTTTATTTGAATTTTAATGATTTTGAAATACACAACAATCAAATGTAGACAGTTGTGTTTAAGAGCTGTAATCTAAACAGATAGTGTATGTTCAAAAGAACCACGCATGGTCCTATTTTCACTGGTTTGATAACAATAAAACACTTTAGACAAACTCACTCTTAATGGTCAAAAAGGTCATCGTTATACTCAACAACCCACAACTTAAAATTGTGTCGACTCACACAGCCATGTCACCCCCTAGAGGGCGCTCGTGTTTTTATCTTTCCAGGTACGTACTCAAGGTTAGATTTCTCGATCCCCTGAGCAAACAGTCTGTGGCAATTATATGGTGAGTGTCTTGGGGGCATATTCTTCCCTCCCCTTGCACTGCAAGTATTACAATGTCTGGTTACTAACTCGGCTAGATACTACACTAGGTTCTTAGAAATGGTTTCCATTCGAAGCGCCAAGTGATAAACTCCCTCAGGAGACCTCCCAACCTTTAGAACAAAGGTTTTTGGGATGGTTATCATGCACACTTCTGGAAAAGGTGGTTTTCCCCATATTCGCTTTAAATTTTAGAGGGGTGGAAAACTTGGTTTTGGTTGTTACCCACTTAGGTCGTTCTCGTAGGGTGAGTGCTTTTTCCCACTATGGTAGGCCTTCTAAAGGATGTAATAAAGCTTTGAAAAATGCATAAAATAAAGGATGAGTCTGGCTTTTTGGATCACCCAGTTAAGGGGAGAGCATATGCCTATTAACCATACAAACACATAAATCAACTTTGTTCAATTTTTATAGCCCAGACGATAATTTTCTATCTACGTGAAGATGTTGTTTCACAGTGAAGATGTTGCTCCACAAAAAGACATGGTGTTCATTTTTAATCCCAAATTGAAATGTTTGGTGACTACCCTAGATTGGTAAATTTTAAACCAAATTGAAGAAGTGACTATCCTAAGATTGGTAAATTTTAAACCAACTGAAGAAATGAAGCCACTGGCCACGGTCACATCGGATCCAGATAACGATTTACAGAAGCACTATAGTAGAGATTAAAAGTGCTATAGAAATGCTTAAAAGCACTATAGAAAGTTGCAGAAGCGCTATAAAATCCTTTAGAAGCACTATAGAAATCTTTGGGTGTGCTAAATCAATTTTGAAATTTGTCAGTCGAACTGTGCTGAAACTTTTTTGGTCGAAGCGCTAAAACAGTTCTCCAAAGCGCTATTGTTTTCGTCAGAAGTGCTAAAATAGGCAAAAGCACTATAGTTTGGCTCGGAAGTGCTATAGAATCTTCCGATCGCGCTAGAAAATTTACGCTAGATTCCTATACAAAATATTTTCAAAAAAACTTGTTAAACACATGGGGTTGGAGCCCCACGGTGGGCGCCAAAATGTAAGTGTGAATAAGTAAATAAGTAAAACAACTAAAACACTTCTTAATGAAACATTATATCAAGATTTAACATGAATTAAACTAATTTAAAGCACAGAAAGCTTGAAAGCCTCTCATTGTCTCCTATCTCCAAAGATTTGTCAAGTTACAAAGGGCTCTCAGATTTGTAAGCACCGTAACTGTTTAAAATTCCTATCTAGAGAATGGAATTGATGCTAAATGCAATGATGTGATGATTGATAATGAAACTAAAAAGCTATGATGCTACTGTAAATGAAGCCTGAAGGATGAAAGCTATAGTAAAAAAACTATGGTGCTATCATGATGTGAATTCTATTGATGTTATGATGCTATAATGCTAAATGCTATTGCTATTTCTATTGATATGCTTTGCTTGATTGCTATGAATGTTGCAGAGTAAGTTTGCACAAAGATTTGGGGTCCATTTCCTGTGAAAAGAAGTTGTATTTATAGATTTACGGCAGTACATTTACACAGAGGCAACACAACAAAGGTTGAGATTCAATCTGGAGATTTGAATGGTAAGAGATTGAGAAGCTGGAGTTGATTATGTGGATTGTTCCTCCCCATGAAAACACCAGGCAAGATGATAGGAAAGATCAGAGGAAAAAAGATTGAGAGGATTGCCTGCAGGTTTGTCCCCGAGGCTTTCCCGTGAATACCAATTGCATTAATTAGATTTAAAAAATCTATTTTTTTGGTGAATGAATAGAGGAATATTTGATTTATGCCTTTATTTGAATATTTTTTATTTATTCAAATTTTAGCAAAATAGGAAAATTTAATTAAATAAAACAAATATTTGATATTTGCTTATTTAATAAAGAGGAATATGGTTAATTAAATAAAACTTTAGGATATCTTTATTTAATTAAGAGGAAATATGATAAGATAATTAAATAACACAAACTATTGAAGTTGTGTATTTAATTTAAGATAAAATTAATAGATAAAGTATAAAAGAAATAATTAATGATAATAATTAAATAAAGCAAAGTATTTAATTTTGTTTATTTAATTAAGAGGAAAATAATATGATAGAATAGAAGAATTAATAGTGAAATTAATATAAATAAATATTTCTATTTATTTACTAAGTAGATGAATTTAGGATTAATTAATTAAATAAATCATATTTAACTAATTATATTCTCCAGACCATTTTTAGGTGTATACAATGAGTTATCCCCAACCATCGATATTTGAAATACTAAAACTCCTACATTTTGCAAGTTATTCATTCCCACCTACCTCCCTATGCTACTAAGGTCACCATTAATAACCAAATTTGACACTACAACCACTCTAAAAGGATTTCACCCTAGAAACAACCATTCATATTAAAGGCACAAATTCAAATGTAT
This sequence comes from Sequoia sempervirens, assembly GCA_007258455.2. Classification (NCBI taxonomy): domain Eukaryota; kingdom Viridiplantae; phylum Streptophyta; class Pinopsida; order Cupressales; family Cupressaceae; genus Sequoia; species Sequoia sempervirens. The sequence goes on along the minus strand of VDFB02170080.1, from coordinate 26,805 downwards.
TTGTAGTGATGGAAAAATAAGGTGATTCATGCAACCGCTAATGTTGTGGTTGAAATTTTAGTTCTTTGATGGTTCTTATGCTAGCTCTTAGTTGTCAATAACATAAATCACCATAAATGTAGTCGGTGGATTTGAATACTTATATCTACTTAAAATTTCTTGTGTTGATTAGGGCACAAAAGAACGAGATTTATAAATATGCATTTTTCATTCATTCAAAGAGTTGGTTGTTGAGCTAATTTTCTAGTATGGAAAATCCCACAACTGGTTCTAGGGTATCAAACATCACTAGTCTAAGTTGTAAAGGAAGGAATACATTTAGTGAAGTGTAGGAAAGATATTGTAAAGCATATATTCCTATAATGGAATGTCTCCATGGTTGTTTATAATGGTTCAGGAAAATATATAGCCACAATCATGTATTTTCTCTCACCACATTTGATGGTGTGATTGTAATAAAGGTTTGATATATGTGTGACAAGACCTAATGCATTAAATACTTTATGATGATTATTCCTTTATTTCATATGGGTTATTGTAGTTCTAATTATGGATTATTAATTATGTCTGTTAAAAATGGTGTAATATTTGATTTTCATATAAATACAATCTAGTTCTTTTGATATTTTTCTAAATATATCTTCTTGCTCTTTGTCGTTCATGAATCTATTTTCCAATGGAGTAAACACTAATCTATATTAGTGAAAGATCAAAAAATAATTATTTAAAACAATCTCTCCATCCTTGTTATCTATTAGATTTAAATTATGATTTTTACATGTTGCCCATGATTCATTGTTACAAACTGGGGAATAATATTAAGGAAACTCCAAACTCTCAAATCTCTGGAGAATCATTTCATGCATATTTGAACCTTTCCACTATGTAAGTAATGTCAAAAAAATCATATAAAGGGATAAAAATACTTTTGTAATATGTAGGGGCATGTGCACGACATTTTATTAGCTTTATAAAAGGTTTTATGCAGCTAGTTTATCTTGACCTAGTGACAAATGTAGGGTTCAATTTTATATTGGGTATAGTTTTTGATTGTTGAAATCATGCCACATTTTAATTAGTTTAAAAATATATTAAGGATTCCTTTGAGTATACCCTCCCAAGTCTAGCAAATCAAAAAGTGAAAAAGAGAATACCCACTCTCATCAATTGAACTTTAACCCTCTTAGTCTATTGATGAGCCCATATTTTACCTTTTTGATGATAAACCCATGGCCTTGAAGGTGAAACTAAGTTCTAGGATTGTGGAGCAATGATTTTGGGACCTAACATAATGGTGTTATTGCTAGGGATGATCTAGTTTAGTTTGCATTCCAAAGACCCTAGTAACTCAATTTTTTTGTAGCTTTCCATTTTTTTGTGTGATGAAGTTGGAATCTTGTTAACTTACACTAATATAATAATGTCATTTCTGGGGATATATTAATTTGAAAGTTAATTTGAAGACCATGGTAACTCAAAAAATAAATTTATGGCTATGCATTTGTTTCGGTAATGATTTCTTGTTAATTTATGCAAACATAATGATGTCATTGTCAAGGAGAATCTAAAAGTGGTTTATTATCATTGTCAAGGATATATAATTTATATTTTTTATGTGTTGAAGTTGGCATCCCGTCAACTTATGCCAATAGAATAACACTAAGGATAGTTTAATTTTGGTTCCAATATTTCATACCTTTGCAACTTGATTGCTAGTTGTAGCTAGTGGATTTGAGTTTGGATAAGTTGATATCTTGTCAAATTATGCCAACATATTGATAGCATTTCCAAGGAGAATTTAAAAATGGTTTGTTGTTGTTACCAATAGTATATCTAGTTGTGTGTTGAATTTGGCATCCCTTCAACTTATGCCAATAGAATGGGGCCTAGGATGTGTAAGTGTAATTAGGTTAAAATAAAACTAGACTTTGTAGATGAACTTAACCTAAAAGTATTTTACTTCTTTGGAGATCAAGTGTGCTTCAAGGATATTCTCTTTAAATAAGAGGTGGCTACTTTACTATCTTGAAATAACTATTTTACTAGCATATATATATATATATATATATAATCGAGAGATATCCTTCTCAAGGTGCCTATTTTTAATAAATTTCTCACATGAAGGTGTAAAAGGCACCTTGAGAAGGATATATCTCGACGTATTTTATATATATTATTAAATATATATGCTAGTAGCATTCATGACACAACATGCAAGCCATTAAATTAATTAGGGTTGGTGTTAGGGTTTATTGAACACACCCAGAGACTGAGAGGGGGATGTGAATTAGTCTACTCAAAAATTTATGTCCTTCTGGAACTTGAACTTTTCAACACTTAACAAAATAAAAAATCTTAAACAGAATGGTAGCAAAGAAGGATATAGCAGTTTAAAGCTTCAACACTTCAACAATCAAATATATAGCAATTCTAACTCTAATTAGATCAACAACAATGATAAAAGAGACAAGAACACACATTCAAAAGATGACACTAGATTTACGTGGAAAATCCAATGAGGGAAAAACCACGATGAGAGTTAACACAATATAAAGGCTCACTACTAAAAAGGACTTGCAAACTAAGGCACACTACCTTAGTGCAAGATACAAAGGACTTGTTGAGCTGAAGCTAACAAAACTTCAAGGGTAAGATACAAGGACTTGATGAGATTCACTATCTTAGAGTATGATACAAAGAGTTTATAAATAATTACAATACTTGTCAATAATTCACTCGACTAACTGAGGCGTTCAAGCACGTCTGATCTTTTCTTTCAAACACTTTCACACTTTTTCTGTTGGATATTCAATGTATTCCACATTCACACTTCCTCATACTTGTTCAAACTTCCATACATTTTTATCCGAAATGATCTTGCATTTATATCCATTGCATCTCTTCAAAACTTCAATTAGGCTATCCAAGAGAGAATACAAACAATAGTTTCAATAGGTCGGCCACAAAAAATAATGCGGTCCTATCTTGAGGATAGAGAGGAAAAAAAAAATTATTACATCTTCCAATGTGATCCAAAATAATTCACACGTTGGCACACATCAATCTAAGTTGACATCAAGGAAACATGTAGATAAAACGTGAAACACGTAACTAGTTGGCCCAAAAACATACTTTTAGTTGAATTAACTTGATGCGGTCCCCAACAGGATAGGTCAGGACCTAAATCTATCATAACACATCTTCAAATGATGGTGTATACCTTCAAGCACACGACACAAGAAAAGGAACAAGCCTTGTCGGTCAGATATCTACAATTAACCCAAAAAGCCAACACAAGACACAAGACAACACCAAATAGACCAATCAACAACATGCAAATCACATGGGGATGTTCCATGAACATCCACCAACACTTCCCAAAACTTCTTCATACTATCATGCCAATAGAAACCACCATAAACCAAACAGGAACAAAATACTTCATCCCATAAACACATAATGCTTGATCATGAGATATAACATTAACAAATCAATTTGTGGACCACTTTAACACATGAAATTGGAACTTGGATACTGCATAGAAATTGAGAACACATTCACCAAGCCACAGGAGTAGAGGCATCAATGCAGAGAAATGTTGAGCATTTTTTGAACTAGTCCAAACAACCAACAACACTACCAACCTTCTGCAATTCACATAAATCTCCTCGGCAATACTGGTGACCTGAAAAGATAGGAGTGCAACATCCATAGAACATTGAATTTGAATCCAAAATCGCAAGACCATTATTCAATATTGGAGGAATGCAGAGCATTCTCCCAAGTAGATTTCAAGCAACTTCCTGAACTAGGAACACTTAACCAACTTGTAGAGGCCATGACTTTCTTTCAGTGGCATAGGCTTCATCAAGAAAAATAGAAGAGAGCATAAAACATATTGTATACCTTTAGAAATATCTCTCAGCTGTCAGCAATACTTCTAATCCTGATCTTAATGATTCTAATCCTCATCTTAATATATCATCATGAAATCAACTCTATTGACAACAACTATACTCAATACTTCTTAGATAAGGCATGACATCCAATCATGAACTTTAGCAACACCACAATAAATCATTGTTAACCCAAACTGAATGTTTTCAATAATGACAACCAATGCCAAACAACTGACATAGAATAAGGCATGACATCCAACCATGGAATTTGGCAACATTATACAACAATCAAGTGTTTACAATGATGACAACCACAAACAATTCACCAAGTTGTGTTATCAATGACAACCACTGCCAACCATCTTTACACAAATCTCCTCAAGTGTTGACATCAATGACAACAACTTCCAACAGTATTTACACAAATCTCCTCAAATATTGACATCAATGACAACAACTGCCAACAGGCTTAGGGTTGGGGTTGGTGTTAGGAATAGGGTTAGGGTTAGGGTTAGAGATATAATTAGGATTAGGGTTGGGGTTAGCGTTAGGATTAAGGTTACGGTTAGGGTTAGATATAGAATAAATATTATGGCTAGGGTTAGGGTTATGACTAGGGTTGGGGTTAAGATTAAGGATAGGGTTAGGGTTAGAGTTAGAATTAGGGTTAGGGTTAAGGTTAGAGATAAAATTGGGATTAGGGGTGTGGTTATGGTTAGGGTCAATATTAGGGTTAGGGTCAAGATTAGGGATAGGGTTAGTGTTAGAGAAAGAATCGGGATTAAGGTTAGGGTTAGAGATAGAATTAGGATTAGGGTTAGGTTTAGGGTTAGGGTTAGTGTTAGGGCCAAGATTAAGATTAGGGTTATAGTTAGGGTCAAGACTAATGTTAGGGTTAAGATTAGTGATATGTTTAGGGTTAGAGATAAAATTAGGATTAGAGATAGAATTAGGATTAGGGTTGGGGTTAGCGTTAGGCTCAGGATTAGGGTTAGGGTTGGGGTTAGAGATAGAATTAGGGTTAGGATTATGGATATGGTTAAAATTAAGGACAAAGTTAGGGTTAAAGATAAAATTATCATTAGGGTTGGGGTTAGAGATAGAATTATGGTTAGTGATAGGTTTATGTTTATGGTTAGGGTTAGTGTTAAGGTTTTGATTTTGATCAGAGATAGAAATAGGTTTATGGTTAGGGTTAGAATTAGAGATAGAATTAGGGTTAGGGATAAGGTTAGGGTGAGGATTAGGGTTAGGGTTATAAATAGAATTAGGGTTGAGGATAGGGTTAGAATTAAGGTTAGAGATAGAAATAGAGCTAGGTTATGGTTACAATTAGAATTAGTGTTAAAATTAGAATTAGGGTTAGGGTTACAAACAAAGACAAAATTAGAGTTATGGTTCAAGCTAGAATTATTGTGAGTGTTATAGTTAGGTTTATAGTTAGAGTTAGATTCAAGGTTAGGGTTACCCTTAGAATTAGTGTTAGTTTAAAAAATAGGGTTAGGATTAGGGTTAAAGATAGAATTAGAGTTAATTGAACCTTATTTGTAATTGAATCATAATCCTAACCTTAACCCTAATTAAACTTTAAATGAACCATAACCCTAAGCCTAAGCTTTATCCTAGAACACTAACCTTAACTGTAATGTAACCTTAATCCTAACCCTAACATAAATTGAGCCCACCTTAACCCTAATTGAATCTTAATTTAACTCTAATTGAACCCCAATCCTTAATATACCCTAAGACTAACCTTAGTTGAATCCTAACTTAACCTTAACCATAACCCTAACCATAATTGAACCCTAATCCCTCTTATCCCAACCTAATCCTTAACCTTAATCATAACCCTATCCTTAACCCTAACCCTAATTGAACCATAACCCTAACCTTAACCATAACCATAACCCTAACCCTAGCCCTAACCCTACTAAGCCTGGCCCCTACCTTTAAACTAACCCTGCCTCTGTACTAACCATAACACTAATTGTAACCTTAAGCCTAATCAAACCCTATTCCTAATTGAATCATAACCTTAACCCTAACCCTATTTAAACTCTAACCCTAATTGAACCCTAAGCCTAACCATAACCCCAAGATTTATGCTAGAATTCTAACCCTAACGTTAATGCTAATTGACCCTCGCCATAATTGAACCCTAACCCTAATTGAGTCCTAATTCAACCCTAATTGAATCCTAATTCAACTATAATTCAACTTTATTATAACCCTAGACCTTAATGAACCCTAACCATAACCCTAATTGAACCCTAACTAAACTCTAACCCTAACCTTGATTGAATTGTAACCTTAATTATAACTTGACCCTAATTTAATAGTATCACTAACCCTAACCCAACACTAATTGAACCTTAACCCTAATTAAAATCTAACTTGAACCCTAACCCTAACCTAACCTTAACAATAATCTTCACCCTAACCCTAACTTTATCTTAGAACCCTAATCATAACCTTAACCTAATTTGAACTAAAATTATAATACTAACCCTATCCCTAATAATAATTTAACCCTAACCATAACCATAACCCCAAGCTTTATCTTAGAACCCTAACCCCAAGCTCTATCTTAGAACCCTAACCCTATCCCTAGAACTAAATAAACCATAACTTTAACCCTAATTGAACCTTAACCCTAATTAGTGTTAGAGTTAGGTTTAGGTTTAGGTTTAGGGTTATGGTTATAAATAGAGTTAGTTTTAGTTTTAGAATTAGGGTTAGGGTCAAAGTTACAATTACTGTTAGAGTTAGCATATAGATTTAATAATATGCCAAATAACCCTAACTTCAATCCTAATAACCTTAACCCTAACCTATCTCTAATACTAACCCTAACCCTAACCCTAGCTTAACCATAATACTAACCCTAAGCCTAATTGAACCCTAACCCTAACCCCAAGCTCTATTTTAGAACCCTAACCACAACCCTGACCCTAATTGAAACCTAATCCTAACCCTAATAAAACCCTAATTGAACCACCAACCCTAAACCTATTTAAACTCTAATTAAATCGTAACCCTAAGAATAACTATAAACCCTAAGATTTATCTTAAAAAAATTTAACCCTAACCCTAACCTAACCTTAACCCTAACCCTAACACTAATTGAACCCTAATCCCAAGCTTTATTTTAGAACCCTAACCATAATTGAACCTTTACCCTAATTAAACCTTAGCCCTAATTGAATCCTAGTTCAACCTTAATTCAACCCTATTTAAACCTTAACTCGTAATGAAACCTAACCCTAGTTGAACCCTAACCCTAACCTTAATGTCATGCTTTATCCTAGAACCCTAACCCTAACCTTAACCCTATTTGGACCTAACACTAACTCTAACCCTAATTGAAGTGTAATACTAACCCTAAACCTAATTAAACCCTAATACTAATTAAATTATAACCCTAATTAAATCCTAACCCTAGTCTGACCCTAACCTTGACCCTATGTGGACCCCAACGTAATTGAACCCTAACCTTAACCCTAATACTAATTCTAATCCTAATTGCACCCTAACCCTAATTTAACACTAACATTGACCCTAACATTAATACTAACCCTAACCCTAACACTAATACTAATTGAACCCTAGTTCCTTAATTAAACTATAATTTATCATAAAACCCTATCATTATCTGTAACCTTAATACTAATTATAACCCTAATTGAACCTTAACCATAACCTTGATTCAACCCTAACCCTAATTAAACTCTAATTAAATTGTAATTAAATCTTATCCCTAATATTAACCCTAACATTAGTCCTAACCCTAATTGAACTATAACCCTAACCCTAATTACCCTAAACCTAATTAAACTATAATCATAATTATACCCTAACCCTAACTAATTGAACCCTAACCCTAATTGAACTCTTACCCTAACCCTAATTGAACCCTAACTGTAACCCTAATCTTAACCCCGATCTTTATCTTAGAACCCTAACCATAACCCTAATCCTAATTGAACCCTAACCTTAATCGTATTGAGAGCCAAATTAAATCATAATTAAACCCTAATTGAACCATAACCCTAATTGAATTGTAGCACTAACCCTAACCTTAACTAAACCATAATTTAACCTCAACCCTAATTGAATTGTAACCCTAACCCTAAGTACAACCTAGCCCTAATACTAACCCTAATGTTAACCCTAAGTTTCATCTTAGAACCCTAACCATAACTCTAATTATAATTAAATCCTAACCCTAATTAGTGTTAAATTTTATGTTTAGGGTTAGGGTTAGGGTTACAATTAGAATTAGTGTTAGTTTTACAATTAGGGCTAGGTTTAAGGTTACAATTAGTATTAGAGTTAGCTTTAGGTTTAGGGTTAGGGTTAGGGTTAGAGATAGATTTAGAGTTAGGGTTGGGGTTAGAAATAATCTTAGTATCAAGGTTAGGATTAGGGTTAGAGTTAAGGTTTGGATTAGAATTAATGTTAGTTTTAGGATTGGGGTTAAGGTTAGGGTTAGGGTTAGAGTTACAATTAGTGTTAGAGTTAGGGTTAGGGTTACAATTAGGGTTAGAGTTATAATTACAATTACTGTTAAGGTTAGGGTTAGGGTTATAAATATAATTAGAGTTAGGGTTGGGTTAGGGTTACAATTAGAACTATTGTGAGTGTTAGAGTTAGGGTTAGAACTTTGAAGTTAGAGTTAGAATTAGTGTTAGTTTTAGGGTTGGGCTAGCATTAGAATTAGGGTTAGAGTTAAAATTAGTGTTAGAGTTAGGGTTAGGGTTAGGGTTAGGGTTAGGTTTACAATTATAATTAGTGTTAGGTTTAGGTTGGGGTTAGGTTCAAAGTTAGTAACCCTAATTAAATGCTAATTGAACCCTAACCCTAATTAAATCCTAACCCTAACCCTAACCATGTGGAATAAGAAAAAAGGGAGAGAGTGCTTGTATGAATCAAAGTAATAAAGAAAGGGCTATTTAAAATAGGGGAAGGTCTAATCCTTGATTGCATTGTTTATAATCAAGGGCAACAATGTAACCCTATCTTTTAGATATTATAAGGAAAAAAATTCCATTTCAATTTATTTCTTAATGTGTATGAATGTGAAATGTGACTATGCATGAGGTATTAGGTTTCATATCTTTGTGTTTTTTTGCTTGTCAGCCATATTTGTTGAGAGTGTGTTGTTGCATATGGGTAGTAGTCCTTAGGGATTGGGTTGTTAACATATGCTCCTTAAAATAACAAAAAAAATATATATCATAGGATTCAAAAGAGAAACATTAAACAATTGTTACTATTTTTACCTGCGCTTGCGCCCTTTCATATGAAAATGCAGTTCCAAAGATCATTATCAGACATGGAGGGGAGAGGTTATAGCCAGCCACAATCACTATGTTAAAAAACATGAGGGCAGTCAAGGATCAGATCCCATTTATGCAAACTATCTACAACCATTAACATCGCTTCTACTACCAATTGTTACTACACAAGGCATGCATTAGTTATATTAGTTGCAATTTTCATGGACATCAATTTAAATCCTAGGGAATTTTTATGTACACGCATAGCTTGCTCCCACTATAGAAAGCCTCTTGGTATAATTGAAATTTTACTTTGTCTAATATTAGTGTTTCAAGAACACGTATCAAATCCATAATATTTGGTTATGAAAGGTACATAGTTTGTTTATCTTCTTACCTTTTGAGGCATAGTTTTGTGTGTGATAAAGAAATATAGAAATATGTAATACCTTAATTTTTTTCTTTGTATGGTGGTATATAATTAGTCAAGATAATTGTTATACATATAATTCTCTTTTGGGTGTTCCTCTATGTACCTCATATATGTCAATCCTTAGGAACTATAATGAATAAGATACCCATGATTATTTTAGTGATGCTTCCTTGTGCTATTCAATTAGCCCTACATCATATGAAAACTCATGCCTATATTTACAAGCATCCATATAAGAAAATAAGCAAATGATAAATAATCTTGTCAAGATGGAAAAAGAATTTGAAGAACAAGTCAAGATACTACAATCCAATTATTACCCAACTACTATAAAATAATAGGTTACTCCATCCCATATCATTCCCCTAGGAACCCTTTATGAACAATTAGACATCTCTTGGGTTGATTATGAGATGCAAACCATGGAATCCAAGCTCTTCAACTATATGCCTAGATTTGATGGGTATGATATTCATGAAGGAAAATCAAATGTTGTAATTTGAGATTTTATGAGAAATTTTCATTTTGAAGATAAAGACATGTGGATAAGATTTTTTGTTAGGTCTTTATGTGGAAATACATAGAGATGATATGAAAAATTTCAAGGATATTCCTTTGCTTCTTGGAATAACCTTGTGGATGAATTTTAAGATGAATTTTTATTTAGTATTGACCTTGATGTTCTTGTCCAAGAACTACCAAATATCAAATAGAAAGAGGGAGAAACAAGTATGGACTTCAGCCATAGGTTTGCAGTTTCTCTTTCTAGGACCCCAAATGCTTTTAGACCTAAAACACTTGCTTGCATTGACATATTTTTTGAAGAATATGAAGTTGGTTTGAGTTCAAAGTGAGATGATTTAAAAATTACAATCCTGTATTAGGCTTATCTATACCTTGACTATGTTGAAAGAGTGATGAATGGTTACATTGTAAAATTATTATCCTCAAATTTATATCTTTCTTATAATGAGGTAGATGACCCTATAGTTTGTGTAAGATAGATGGACAAAGAGGAAGATATGTGTGTAATTGAACATTGAAATATATCAACTCTTGAAAAGGATTATTTGGAGTGTGTACATGTTTCTGATATAAAGGATAAACAAGAAACCAATATTTTGTTTGATGTATTCCCATCCTTTGTCCCTATTATTAATAATGAAGCTACTAGTATTTTTTTTATGAGAATGAATTGGTTGTGACTACATTTAATGATTTATTTTTTTTAAATGTTAGTGTAGCTAAAAATTTCAAGTTTTATGACCTTGCCCTTGGTGATTATGAATAAGGTGATCATGCAGATGCATATGAGAACCTATTCATTTGGTGAAAGAATTATCTTCCTCATACAAATTATTCTTCAATTAGGTCACAAGGATATGTTACAATGATTGTGGAAGAAGAAATGTGTTATGAGTTTAATTTTATAACACATATGATACAACATATTGCGAAAATGAACATAAAACAAAGATACAATTTTATTGTGCATAACTTCTAGTTTTGACCATGTAATTTTTTTCCTTGACATTTTAGATCACACTCCATGATCCATCATTATGAAGAGAGAAATACAAAAGAAGAGACAATTTTAAAAACTTGTTTCTTCACTTGAGATGTCTCATAATAGTAATTTATGTGTTGATAATATGAATTACATCTTAAATCATGCTTATGATTCAAATATTAAAGAGTAAATCAACACATATGAAAGTTGTCTATATTGACCATCTATTATCTAAGGGCTTGATGAAGATAGTGTTGAGACTAGGTTGAGCAAATGAAACATAAGACTGTGTTGGTTTAGATAGTGAGATTTTGTACTCTCCCATAAAGGAGGGTGTAAAATCTAATGAACCCCTATTATCCCCAAAACATAATTTTGAGGACTCTTTGGACTTTGAGGGTGAGATTTGAGAATCTAACAGATCACAATTGTCATCTAAGGTTTTTTTTGTAGGTGAAAGATAATTACCATCAACTTGTATAGGTTCTACTTTTGAAGTTGGAATCAAAGTATTAAGAGAGTTGGAAGTGTTATGATTATCTTGAACTTATGAATTATAACTTCGTTCATATTCTTTAACCATGTATATTTTTTTGTTATATTCAAATTTCATCTCATGGTGAAGAGTAGACAGGACTCCTTTCATGGCTTGAATCCATGGTCTCCCTAGGAGAAGCTTGTATGAAGGGGGCCCTAGCATGACATGGATAGGGGTAGGTAAAACAACGGGTCCAACCTCGATGAGTAATGTGATCATTCCTAATGATTGCTTATTAATATTGTCAAATCCATAAATATTAACATCATTAGGTTCTATAAGATTCCTATCCATGTCAATTTTATCTAGGAGATCAATGCTACAAACATTAACACCCGCTCATTGTCTATGAGAGTATGCCCAACTCTAGTTTCATTAATGATCACCTAAATATCATTAAGGCTTCATGTTTATTTTGGATCTCAAGTGAGGTTAATTCATGTTGAGGGAATGTAATTTCTAACTTTATCACTTGCATACAATCAAATGAGGTAGCTACATCATTCGGTCTAATAGAAGATGATACATCAATCTTCCATGAAATTTCTTGGAGCACCCTATTATATGTAGGTGATGTTTCAATCAAATCCCAAAGGGAGATGTTTTTTAGAGTACAAAGAAGTTTCTCAGCAAGGTCATACTCTTTACTACTACATCAAGGAATGTTATATGTGTGAGCATCTGTGTGATAACTCAGTCGTTGTGACACATGCTTACTACTGAGTTGCCTTAAAAAGTTCAAGATAGCACCTAAAGGTTTAAGAGGTCTTATAATAGGAAGTGGTTTAGGGGTTTCACTAACTAAAGGAGATCCAATTGTTACTTGTTCTTTCATAACCTCAACTAAGTTATCCACTTGTTAACGAACTTCTATTGAGGGGGGTCTAATGTCAACTTAGCATTTTCATCTATGCTATCCATCTTACTATTTGTTGAAAGAAATGTATCGATTATTTCATCCTCCTACACCACAATACCTTCCCAATTAGGAGAAGTATTTGGAGAGAAACAAACAAGATTATCATGACACTCATCAATTGGATCCTCTAACACCACAATTCCTTCTTCACAAGTAGGTGAGGTATCGAAAGAAGAACAACTATGATTGTCATGATTTTCCATGATTTCATCCTCTTGCACCAAATTATTCTCACAATTAGGCAAGATGTTGGTAGGTGAATGAAGATTTGGAAATGTGTCAATGATTTCATTTTCTTGTGTTAAGATACTCTCACAATCAGGAGGGATATTATGGGAATGGATATCATGAGTTTCAATGATTGTATTTGTTGGAATGTATGAAGCCTTAGTGGACGATCTAAGTGAGATGAAGTCCCCAAGGGCATCATCTAACATGTCAAAGTCATCGCAAATAAAGGGCTTGGTAAATATACTATGCACTTGTGAAAAAAGATCTAACATGATTAACTAATCTATCTAATTTATGAAATGCTTCACAAAATGTAAACAAGTTTCCTATAGATATGATAATCTTCAATACTAAAATACAACAATTTTTCATAAATTTGCAACAAATCAAGAAAAATGACACCTTTTTTGCATATGTAATAACATTTTTTCTAGAATTTCAAATCAAACAATTACAAGAAAAAATAGACTAATAATACAAAGACAAAAGACTGTGCAAAAGTTGTCTAAGACACATGTACAAGGACAGGGTCACCCAAGGGTGAATGGGTCTTTGTACAGGGTTTTGAAAACTAAAAATTTGAAGTTTTATGTTGTTTAATGTTTCTTTCCCCAGTTGTAAACAGGTTAATCAGTTACTGTTTTTCCAGTTTTTGCTCAATGTAGGACAAGGCAATGCCAAATGCAAGTTTGAACCAAAGGTGAAAATGTTTTGACAAATTTTTAATGCAAATTTTAGATATAAAATGTAATAATAATTGATTTTAAGATGCCAAAACCTGAAAATGATGAGTTTGATGCAATTTTTGAAATAAAACTATGCAAATTTTTTTACTTGTTTTGACCTAAAATGAAAGATGCAATTTGCATGCAATGAAAAATTTCAAATTTTTAACCACTTAATGAATGCAAATTAAATGTAAATCTGATCTAAAGATGACTCTAATGTAATCTATAATGCAACATGTGGTGCAGAATTTATGATGCAAAGATGAAACCCTAAATGACAAATACAAACAATGCAATGCAAAACCTAGATCTAGGGTTTGAAAAATGCCCAATTTTAGAAAGTTTATAGTGTTAACACATGTTAGGTTCACCAAAATGAAAGATAGAAAAAGGGATCCTAGGTCCTAAGTGTAAATAACCTAGGATGCAAAGGTGGCCTTTTTCTAGGGTTTCATTAGAGATGTAGATCACAAGGTGCAAAAGATTGACTTTCAGCCTCAAAGCTGAGCTAATCAAACATGGGTCAACATACCTACAAGGACTCATTTTCCCAAGGGCGAATGGGTCTTTGAAAGGGGGTCTTGATCAGATTTTGGGATCCTCTGGTGTTGGATCTAAGCTTCTATTTTCCACCTACAAATTTTTTGAAATGTCAAAAATAAATTTTGCTACTTAGTTAATTCGTAGGTTGAAAAGAATGATGATAAAAAATACAATAATGCAAAATTTCTCTTCAATATCTCTTCAATCCTTCTTCAACCTGTAACCTGCACATACACAAAGAGGAAAAATGGTTGTGTTATATAGGGGTTTTCCTCAGTTAAACCCCGTGAATAGTGTTGCCACTTTCATAATGGCAATGTCAATGATAAAAACCTTAATGGAAAGGAAGGAAATGAGGAATGAACAATTTGTTGCAACTCACCACCCTTCAATAGCTTCCTTGAAGGATTGAAGACATACACATAACTTCAAGGGAATTGGATCTTGCTTGCTTGATTTGCTTGAATGCATGAAGACCTACAACACTTGTTAGACTTCACAAGACAACATGAACACACATAAACTTTGACATGATGTTAGGATCTTGATTGTCGCTACAAATGACTAATAATGTTTCTCTTGAATGCTCTTGACAATAATATTTGATCTTGAATGCTAGAAGGTGTGTGCTATCTTTCAAATGATAAAAATACTAGGTATTTATAGGTGTTTATCCAATTTTCCAAAAATCAGATTCCGAAAGCTGACACTTACAATTTAAATTTTGATCATTAAAATGTTACCAAAAACATATTTTAATTTAGGTCCAGGCCCATAAAGGGGACCCATTTGCCCATGGGAAAATGGGTCCTAGCCTATACTTCTAGGACACACACGATCCAAGCAAATTTAATTATTAAATACATTTATTTAATGTTGGTTCCCCTTTTGGAAAATAGTAAGAATAAGGCTTTGAAATGCATAATTTGGAAAATTAGAAGCTTAATTAAGTCCAATAAATTAAGGGACCAAAACATAGTGTGAAATTGTGAAGGTATACAATTTTCTATACTACATATTGACTTGACCATGCATTGGTTTTTGGTTTCATGAACTTACATTTTAGATTTAAAATTTAGTTATAGGAGTTAAAGTTGATGTTAGACCCTTAGAGGATCCCTTTTCCATCCTCAAAATCAAGTGGGACCCTATTGGTCTTATTGTTCTATTCTCCTACTCAATGCACCTATTTTATTAGAAAGGGAAAACAACTTTTTGTCAAGGTGAATGCATTACTGGCAAACAACTGAACACTTTCTAAAAGAGGTGAATGACCAATAGTGCATAGTAGGAAATTCCTTAAGGATAATTGAACCTCAGTGTTTGGTTTCTCTTCCTATAATCTTAGTTTGATGAATTTTTATGTACTTTGTAGTCATTGTTAATTTGGTGTTGTGGTTGTGCCTTTTTATGTAAACAATTGGTCTCATACATGATCAAGATGAGGTTTATCTCTTGACCATTTCATCCCTTTTTTAGGTAGTCACATGATTTGTTTGTTGTTTCCAAATCATTTTTGATATGTGTTTGTGTCGAGGGTTAAATCAAAGGATGAATTGAGGGATAAGGTTTCCTAGATAATATGAAATTCTATGTCATTCTTATCCATTCTTCTTATTTATGAGAGATGATACTAGCATTCAAGTACCCTAGCATTGTGTTAGAGGAAAACTTTATCGTCTTGTTTATCCATCATGATAATGTTGTCTTGTGATTATAGTGTTTTTTGATTGTGGAGTCATGCTTCATGCATTGATGTCACATTCTTGAGTGTCATATTTTTTCATGAGATATCTGGTGAGTGAGTGTGTGTTGTGACATGTTTGTGTAACAATTGTGATGAAAAATGTTAACTCATTTGTTGTCTACTAATGTATTGATGTAAAAGTTGGGGAATTATAGATTTGCATTGTGTAGATGCTAAACATTTACTCATAAAATATCAAAAAATAAGGACATGCCAAATGATTGTTGTTGACCTAATAATCTAATAGTGAGAAAATTTTGGTTTACTTTTACAAGTGTGGTTGTGATCTCCACAAGTGTTGACCTAAACTTGTGTATGAAACTAAACTTATAACTCATGGATTTAATCCAACTAAATTTTACTATCTAAAACTTGTTCACCTTTGTGCTTGTGCATTGAATCTCATAAGGAACATGTAGTGTTTAAAAACACCATTGGGGAATCTATTGAATTATGAGGGTTATGTTCTCCTTAATTATACCCCTTGATGGACTAACTGAATGGTAGTGAACGAAGGTTAAGAACAATAGGAAAGTGTGTAATATGCCTTAGGATGATGATGCACTATTGATGTAATTCTTTTTATCCATTTGCAATTGAATCCTAGATGTGCTTAATATTTTTTCTCTCAATCCTCGATCAACCCTAGATCATTGGATGATTGTTTTTGAATCAAGGTTGTTTCTAAATACGTCACCCTAGTGTGTAATTTGAAATAAGTTGCACTTTAGTCAACTCATAATGATTAGTAAAGGAGTGAAATATCGATCTAAATGAATAGATTCGAGTTTAAATATTTAAGATTCAAATTTACAATCACATAAATAATTTAAACCAATTCTATACTTATAAATTTGAACTAAAATGATAAATGATTGAATGTAAAGATTGACTTTGAAATTTTGAAAAAAAATGATAATGAAAACATGTTAAAATAAAATTATAAATTTTCACCATTAGGGATCGTAGAAATACTAGTTAGGTCAAAGGTGTGTCCTATTTGAGAATTTCCAAGCTAATTATGAAGTCAACGGTCAGGAGTTCATTAAAATCAATGCAAGATAGTTGATTAAATCTCGTCCGTGGAATGTTTTTTAATTCGCTGACATTAATATATTATGTGTTTTTGTTAATAAATCCCATCTTCTGTTAAATGTTCTTTAATTCGTCATTCTCATTACAACCTCCCACTTGCATATGCTCAACACCACTACCGCACATTTCTCTAGCATTACAATCGGGAAACTCTCCTATTGAAGAATGTGCTAGTTATTTTGCCCAACAAAATACAACACAAGTGGATTTCCATTACCCTGAAATACGACCCTTTAATAGCTTCTTGTTTGCATATTTATTTCTCCTTAAATTGCTTCTTGTTTTCATATTTTCACCGACTTGTTGATAGTTGCAGTCGCTCCTCTTCCTGCTTCGTTAGTGCTTCGTAATATTCTTCTTGCAAGCTAAAGCCACCATTTCTGTAGAATCTTGAGGTAAGTCACTTGACCTAGTTTCATTACGGCTTTTTGGCAACTTGTACATGGCCACCTCATTTTTCCTTAAGCTTTAATTGATTCTATAACAATTATTTCATTATTGTAGATAGGTTAGAATCCATTCATATTATTTTACAAAAAAAACTACTTCATTAGGGCTTCGTAATATTGTTCCTGCAAACTCTACACATTTTCCTTCTCAACATTGTTGATATAAAACCACCTCATTTTTCCTTAAGCTTTAATTGATTCTATAACAATTATTTCATTATTGTAGATAGGTTAGAATCCATTCACATTATTTTACAAAAAAAACTACTTTATTAGAGCTTCGTAAAATTGTTCCTGCAAACTCTACACATTTTCCTTCTCAGCATTGTAGCATTGTTGATATAAAGACACAATTTGTGCAGAATCTTGAGGTAAGTCACTTGCCCTGGTTTCAATGAGCTTTTTAGGAAGCCTGTACACCGTCGGATTAACGTATTTTCTTATTCTAAAACAATTGTATTGTTATTTGTTAAATCATTATGTTCCAACAACATATCTTTTGTTTCTGCATTTTGTCAAACACATTGTGTGCGTCCTCCAAATTTCCACATTTAACATACGTGTCAATGAGGTTATTTAATGCAGAGATGGGTAGCTCAAATCCAGCTTTTATTATGTGTGTATGAGCCAGCTTGCCCTCTCCAAGGTCCTTGGTAGCATAATTGTGGTTTCCATTTTCCTTACCATTCTATGGATTTTGGTACCAATCATGTTGTGTAGAACCAAAACTAGACTCATTGTGACTATAATCTGTCTGTCTACCTTTGGGAATTGACGCTGAGTGGAGACTCTACACTAGAAGCAGAATATCTTGTAGAATTTTGCCGCTAGGAGTCCATACAAAATTTCACTATCCTTTATCCTTCGACTGATGTCTATACCCTGTTCCAAAGCTCCCATTTTGGCAGAAGCAGGGAGGCTGCTGGCAAAGGTTTTGGAGTTTGGAAGAAGCGTACAAGAGCAAAGGCACATCAAAGTAAGTTGAGAGTTTTAAATCTACTGCATGTAAGATGCATTTGAATGAGATGACAAAAATGCAATTGCAAGTGTGCTATAGTAAACAACAAATTTATTTTCTCTAAGATCTAGAGATGCCTATGATGAAAAAAAACCAAAGGTTGCACATCTCTAATAATGTAAACTCTCAAAATTTTAGCGGTATTCATTAAAAGAAAAATGTTCTTTGCCAAAATCTCAGTAAGACCAGTTCAATATCACAGGCATCCTATCCTGATTAACCAGGTAATTAAAATCAAGTTGTTCCTTTGATAAAAATCTCTCCAACTATTCATCATGCCAAAACTTCCAGATAACCAAGCTTTTCATCCATCTATTTTTCCTGCAGCAACCTCTTCATCAGTCTATTGTTTCTTGGAAATGCAATCCATTCAAGAACATAACTTCTTTTATGTGAATGACTATTTTAATTGTCTAATTTATCTAGATAAGCTGGAAAAATATTGTGAACTGCTGAAAGTGAAATCTTAATAGAAAACATTATTTTTGAGTGAATATTGTTAAAGCTTGAGAGTTAACAGATATTTTCAGGGAAAACTTAAATAATAAAATCATTCCGAATTTAATAGATAAATATAGTACTTATAAAATAACCTTAATTAAAATAATATATAACTAAAATTAAAAACTTAAAATAATATATTAATAATCTTTTTAATTTGTTTTGAGAATCCTATATCATTTACTAGATCATTTTTCAGCTGAGGAATAAGAACTGAAAATTAAGGATTGATCCATGACACAATCTTAACCTTATATTTTACTTCATACCAAAGAAATTTGAACCAGCTGTACAAGCTGAGGATCAAGACTGATCCATGACACAATCTGAATCCTATAACAATGATTGATCCATGACACAAATAGCATGATCAAAAAATATACTATTTTTGTACCAATTATACTCAACTAATTAAACTAGGACCCCTTATAATGACTAACTGATCAATGACACAATGCTTAAAAGTAGTCCTCAAATGAGGGGAAGCATTGAAAAATTACTTCTAGAATCCTATTTGGCAAGAGTTACATTCAATTTTTATACATTTTGCATTGCAGCCCATCAAGTTCCTAATTTAGATTTTTATAATGGAAGTATGAAACTGTGATTATTAATTAGTAGGGTAATATAAAGTTGGAATTGGTCCACAAAAGTAAATATACTAAGTGACTAGAATGAATATCCACAATGAAAGCCCCAGAACCTTGCTTGTGCAGTTCCTATTTTATCGCCAAGTGGGGTGGATTTGCTCTATGTATGTTCTTCCTTACACAGTCAATTCATGAAACTCAATTATCCTAATTTAAACTTTATTAGAAGGATTAAGGGACTGATAAATTGTTATAATTTGCAGAAAAAACTACACTGTGATCCTGCAAGGAGGATTTCAGCCAAGGTAGCAATGAACCACCCCTACATTGATGATCTTGACAAATCTTAGTTTTGAGTAATTTGTTTGAGATTTGTACTATTTGTGGACTATTCAAATGAGCTTAAAATCCCCATTTTCAAACTTTAGTTGACTGATGACTGTTAATATGGAAGCAATAGCAATATCATTATTTGCTATCCTGAAAGCTGGATCAGGCATGTTCAATAGACAGTTTGAGTTTGGTCTCATTGTTTGCAAAAGCAAACAGATCAATCATTCCAACATTAAGAGTTGATTCATTCCTAAGAGTTTATTTGTTTGTTCCCTATTGATGATGGGCTTCCTTATTTCAATGTTGAAGGCAATAATTATAGATGTTAAACAATCTATAATGCAAAAATTGTAAAATTACACGACTAGGTGAGTCTCACTTATAAACAAATGATTCTTGAGAGAGCCAAATAATTCAAGAAATGCAAAAAAACCAGCCTAAAACCTGTAAGATATAAACACACAGATGACAGACAAACATGTGCACACCAAACATTACCTGTGCTTTACTCCATGGCTGTGGCAATGAGCAACTCCTTTGCACAACTGATACATGAAACTCTGTAATAAAAAATTTATATATAAATAGTAATTAGTGGCCCATAACTTTGTGAGGAAGAGGATTAACATTGGCACTACGTCGATTACAATCCATGAAATTATTTTTATCTGTAAATCTGTTGCTCAACTACCCGAAGATGCATCTCTTCTTCTTAACAAACATTGAATTTTTATTTTTAAATAGAAAGAAATATTATTAGCATCCCAAAAAATAAAATAGATAAACATGCATTGGAAATTCCTCAATTTTCATTCAGCTATATTAATTGTGTTTCCCCATCATTTTGAATTTTTTTGTTTTTATTTATAAAAAGTTTACTTTACTCATCTCAGGAGATGGCTAATTATAGTCAAATGCATGATATCATCGAAGTTTCTAGCTAGGATACATTGAATAGTAAGCACAACCCCTATGTTCTTGTTCTTGCACAACACATTGTAGCGGAGTCTTGTGCATCTGTTGATCAACCACAATGCCTTGGACTTGATGTCGAACATCTCTCTACTACTATCACAAATAGTTGCAACACCATTGTCCACAAATTCAAAGATGTATTCCAAACAACACCTCAAGTAAAAGATGTGGACATTGAAAAGCTTCAAGATACATTGTCCTTGTTCCAAGAGAGCTGGACTAAATTGGAGGGGCCTTTGCACTTTTCTTAGGGAAATCTATTATGATTACCTATATGGAAATGATGATACACCCTCTTTAATATGTGCATATGAGATTGTACCTATAAGATATGTGATCAATTAGATGAACTTTCTACTATGTAACCTTTGTACAACTTACGTATACATATCCATGTACATAATATGTGAATGCTTACCTATACTTCTGACTATGTAAATGTCCTACACCAAACTATGTTTACAATCATAAGTCGTACCACTTGACCTCATGTATTACAATGTAAAATGACTGAAGAGTCTTGTACTTAAATGTTATGTAATAAATAATAAAACTTCTTTTAAAAGTAGTTTCTCTTAAAATTTAAAGTTTCATAATATTTTAATTTCATTTAATGATAATACAATTGTGTAAGAGAATGTTATTCCAAATTAAAATTCATCTTATTTATGCAAGTGCCTTAACAATGCCTAGACCAAAATTATTATTATTTATGAAACAAAAGAGCAATAAAACCCTTGTAACCTAAACTTATGGAAAATATATTATTTTAAGTTTATGTATTATGATAGACTTACCTATTACTTTTCCCTGCTTAATAAACTCAAATACAATTTCCTTACAAATTATTGCCTTTACATTTCAACTTTCTTTATATATATGTTTTCAGGTTGCATATACATTAGGTACATTCAAACCAAGACACTACAAGCATCATTCCCAAAACATTTACCTTTTTTCCCCTTCTTCCCCAAGCAATTAACTTTTTTTAATAATTGATAAGCATATTTAAAGTTCAATCATATTAATGGTTGGAAATATCAAACTGTACTTCAAAATTACTATCCTCACTTTTCTTCGATACCCAATTAACATACTTTGAAGTTGTGTGCAGGCCAACCACTTCCACAAACTTACAATGTTCTGATGTCAAAGTTAACTGCAAATGCCATTGCCAACATACTTGGCGGCCTACCTGGTGTAGAGCCCTTTTTACAGGTTGTATGTATCGACTCCATTCAGCAACCTCAAACTACAATTTTCAAATATCACATGCAACTATCTGATGGTATGTACATGCATCCTGCACTACTACTAGCACAATTCAATGAGCTTTTCTTAGAGAAGGCTATGGTGAAAGGTGTTGAACATTCGAAATACTGAGAGGGGGGTGAATCAGTATTCCATAAAACCATTCACATAAAATCCATCTAAACATTATTACAAATATGACTGAATCAACAAGAGAAAACATAGAATCAAGACAAAGCATCAACACACATGAACACTAGTATTTTTACGTGGAAAACCCAAAATGGGAAAGAAAAAAAAATGGTGAGGGTTAGCTCACAATATAATATATCTGGATATAGAATATTACAAGGGTTCACTGCCAAGACTCACTGTCCTCTAAAGGCTCATAGCTTGAAGTAAATACAAAATGATCTGGCTCACTACCAAGATACAAAATGATATGACCCACTGCCAAGAGTATGAACTAATGAAATGCACCTTCCTTGTGCTAGGGTTCAGTTCCGGTGAAGCACAATACATAAATAACACACTTATCTGCTCATCCATACAATTTCGCACATACACATTCTCATCTCTGTCTTCATGTATCTTTCACACACACTACTCTCTCTGCCACACTCTCTAAAATGTCTTACATCTATACATATATACATCCATGTTCACTAATTAGGTCGGCCTAATCAACTCTATCAGCATTGTCCTCAAAACATATTTATCTTCACATATAAGCATTCAACATGGACCTAAGATAGATCCATTAATCATTCATAGAACATCTCAATATTAATATATAATTAGGTCAACTAGAGTTAGACAAATACTCCAAACATATGAATCCATCAAATGTGCAACACAAAAACTTGTTAACACATTGAGTTCTCCCTTAGACGACATCGAGCTACTTATCTCCAACACCACATGGTAAGATAATCAAATATGAGAAAATTTGGAGTCTCCCACATTAGTGTACTGTATGAAAACTCACTATAGTCTACAAATCGGAATACTGTCATTCATATCTTCCAAGTGCCTCCACATATCATTATGAAATTCCAATGTAAGATGCATCTTGTAGACTCAAATCTATGTACAAAGTCTTGTAATGATACCTTTTTCTGAGATAGAATCCAAACCAAAAAATTGATGTACAAAGCCAGTGTATAAGTATGACACTATTTCCAAAACTATTGGTAATTATACCTTTCCAACCATACAACCTAGTCAGCTGAAACCATGTCAGTGGATGTAACTGATGTCAAGATAGAACATGTTATCATCTTTTGAGCAGATCTTACAAAATAGGATAATCTAGACCAAGATACCGGATTAACAGACTTTCATTATGGAGCAGCTGAATATTGACAAACAACAAAATTCCATTATCTATTGACATCAATGACAACCCCTCAATTTCCAACAATATCCCCCTTTGTCATTGATGGCAACACACGATGTGAAAACCATCAAAATACTTCTTCCTAATTTTCAATTTTCTCCCCCAAAAACTATTCACATGATACTTCTCTCTTCAAAAAGTTGTTTTACGTGATTTATTTTGTTTTCACATGATACCTCTTTCTCTCTCTCCCCCTCTTTGAAATCAATGGCAAAGGAAAGGAATTTTAATTCTTTAATAGTTCCTTTGTGTACTTGAACACTCCCCCTGAGGAGTACATCCAAAACAACTAAGCATGATCAACTGAAGGTGGTTGTCCCTTGAAACTTGCTAAGAATCCCCATCCATGAGGATCTCCCTTCATCCCAACGTCTTTTTGCCTTTGACAATGCACTGCATAGATAATTGAGATCAATTAAGATATATTTTCCTTCAACCACAGTTCCAGGAGTAACATTAGATTTCAAAATCCTATCAGCTACTGAAGGAACATAATAGACAGGTGTACACATAGTCTTGATTAAATCTCTAAGCTTCCCATATTGTTCAACCATCTCTCCTTTCTCTTTATGTGATGCAAGGTATTCTTCATGCATCTTTGTCAATCTATACCAATTCTGATCATCCAAATCAAGAGCATGATCAAATATGCTAGATGCATACTTGATCTGGGTTTCAATTGTATTCTCAACGTCTTTGAGTCTTTGAATTGCATTAGGCCAAGTCCAACAGAGTATGAATAGACTCTTGATCTCTTTCTCACACTCTTGAATATCTTTGAGTCTTTCAAGTGCCATGTTGTGAGTAGACTTGTACCTCTCTACAATTTCCAACAATCCTTTATCTTCAACCCAAGAGACCATGTCACTTACTACTTTGCTCTTTAATTCATTGAATCTATCAGTTAATGCATTTGAGCTTTCTTTTGTGGACCATGAAGAACTAGTGACCGCACTAGGAGTTACCTGAAAGTGTGTCCTTCTTCTAGCTAGTTGCTTAAGTCTTCTTGGAGTAGGTTCAACCTGAGCTACTAATGCATGAACCTTAGTGACTTTCCTCTTTTCTCTAGTGGCAAACATTGATTTACTGAAGACTAACTCAAATTCTTCAAGAGCTTTAGCTACTTCAGTGTAGGTTCCAAACCTAGGACTATTGGGGTCCCAGGGGTTGTTGATCAACAATTCAATGCAACCAGTAGCATAGTCTTTCTCAATCTCATATCCAAACTCAGGTATCCATGAATTCCTTGGTTCAACTGCCTTAATAATGCAACTATCAGCGGTTACCAAAAAGGTTATATCATTCTTATATTTTGTAACCAATTCTTTGGGAACTCTCCTTTTATTCATTTTCCTTTAAAACTTTCCAAAGAATGCAGCAAGGCTCCTTGTGCATCCAAATCCCCAATGCTTCTCATAAGTTCCTCAATCTGATGAGAGACCAATCTGGTATTCTCCCAACTAACCTCACCTATTCCAGGAATCTCCTTCATAAAATAGAAAATTAGACATAAAACCAATGTACCATATCTGAATGTACCTTCCTTCTTGATATCTCTTAGATTTCCAATAGCTGTTGTCGGAGCAGCTCACAGAGGTCATATTTTGTTATGTTCTCAACCATATCCAATGCAAGTTCAATTGCAATAGTGGAGACATCGTTGTAACCAAAGATCATATATGAAATAACTAGACCTGCATACTAAACTATTGGGTTAGTGATTTCAGCACGTGTGTGCCTTATTAAACCTTTTCCCCTATCAAAATTGCATTTAGGAGTCAGTCCGCAAAATGATAAGCGAGTAACTCCCCTGATTACATATCTAGATATCGTATATGATTCATCAAGCCACACATATTCACCATGAAATCTGCTAAGAGTCATTTTGATACATCTTTCTTCATTACTAAAGTTTGGAAAATTGTTCCACACATCCAATTGCATTTCCGAAAGCACATTGTATTCCAGTTTCAGGATAAAATAATTTCCAATTAATTCTTCAACCCACAATATATGAGCTTTTCCTTAGGTAGATTCTTCCAAATTTCTATGAATGTATACCCCAACATCTTCAATCGGTATAACACCAAGAGGGATATCCGAAAAAGCACCCAAAAGATCAAGTTCCAAGGTTTTAACATGGTACATTTTGAGCTTTGGTTCTGGTCTTACTAAATTGTCTATGATTCGAGGTATATGCATCGTATCCAAAAAAAATCGACAAATAATTCAGATGAAATAATGTATAGCAATAGTGACTTACCTCTTCCTTTTCCACCAAGATCAGATTTTGAATTTCTGCTATATGAAGTTGCTCTGGTTTCTTCAAGCTTTATCTCCACGCTTCTCCTCTTTTACAAATGCTTTTCATCGAATATGTTTTCCTTAACATATTTGAATTTATTTCTTTCATCCCAAATGCTTCTGCAATAAATGATTTAGACCGCAAGTAGATCACCTCAAAATTCATGTACACTTCCATCCTTTCAAACTCTACAAAATTCATTCTTCACACATGTGTTTCTAAAAATTCTTTTCACATGGAATATTGAATTTGTAACCTTAATAAATGCACTTATGTCATGATATGACATCATTTATCGAAAGAGGGGTTATTAAATGTTTTAATTATTGCTCCCCCTTAGCCACTGCCTGAATTAATTTTGATGGGAGTGTGTACACCGGAGGATGGCACAAAAAATTACTAATGATTTTGATTCACGTTGCTTGGATTATCCTTCCCTTCTCCAAATTCTTTCTATTTCCTTCTTCACTTATGTCGGATCAAACTTAATGACTGGTTCATATCTCTTTACCATATTGTTACTTCTCATGTTTCTGCTTCTACAATCTCTAGCAAAATGTTCTAGATTGCTTCAATTATAACAAACAACATTCTTCTGTCCAATTTTTTCTTTATTCAATCTATATTTGCACTGGTTAGCCTTGTGTCCAAATGAATTATAGTGATAACAGTAGCCACTGAATGGTTAAATCATCTTATTCAACTTTTGATTTCTGCAATCTTTAGTTTTATGTTCAATTATTTTGCACTCAAAATATTGATCGAAGAATGATAAGGTATTTTCATCCATTCCATTATTTTGTTCTTTCTTTTTACAATCTTTTTCCCTATGTCCAAACTTGTTGCAAGAATAACATACACCATTAAAAGATAAATACCTTTTAGCATTAGGTTGTCTGATGGGAATCCTTTCGGTATTTCTCCTTAGGTTCTTGAATTGTCCATAATCGCTTTGAATTTCCATGTCAAGAGATTGGTTCACCTTTGAACACTGTCCTACTTCAAACCCTAAACCGCTTTTGTCCATAGCAAGCCTCTGAAAGTTAATCAACTCATCAAGCA